>JAQGBX010000976.1:0-28637 GCA_034698745.1 Megaphyllum sjaelandicum
CCTATGCAGATGACGCATAGGGGATCGTAACAAACGCACTGGCGACGTTTTCCGGGTCGCCACGTGGTCGCTACAATGCTAACCTCTAAGCCACCTTGCTCGGTGCCCGATCAACTTATGTGACTTTATGTGATATACATGGGCATGATGTATGGACTACTACAGTATAATTTAATCCAGGCATCAACTTATGTTACTTTATGTGATATACATGGGCATGATGTATGGACTACTACAGTATAATTTAATCCAGGCATTCTTTTTATAGTGACCAGCCTAGCAATTTTTTGGTGGTCACTCTTTAACACTTAACAGAATAACTTTGAGCATATATAGCCATCCAAAATAACCCATTGTAAAGAAAGTACTTTCCTAACTCAAATCTTTCTATAGCCCATGACTCAAACTCATAAAACTATACCCCTTCCCGGGTGGAGTTGCTTTCTGGCGTCGCTACAAACTTAAACAACATTTTTATTGGTGCAATAGGACAATTGACTTTCATGCGAATTACTTCGACGTGTACATCTTTAAATTTTATTATTCGCCTGGCGTAACGTCTACATTGTCTCGGCTCGGGTTATGGCATCGTGCGCATACCCCATCTTATGAAATACTGTCTTTGCATAAGTCTGGCATGAAGTCAATCTTGTTGACATCAGCATCGTCGGGGGGATCAACAATAATTCGAGATGCTGGAATCGTCAGCGTGTATAGACGACGACTTCATTGGGAGATAAGCGTCGTAAGACAAATCTGTTTGCTTTATTTGTTTACCACGCACCAGTCTTGGATATGCGAGAGCAATGCGAATGATATTACAGTAAAAGCTCAGCGGGTCTTTTTGTCGAGAAAAATAGCGGAAACGATAGCAGTTCCCGTCGACATCATATTCGGAAAAAAGACAAACCAGCTTAAGTTTTCTTCAATTTGGAAGATGCAACTTATATCATGTTTATCTTCACGATCACTGCAAAACCGCTACTGTGTACAACTTGTATATAGTTTTCCAACCTGCTACATTTATACCGCGTTTTGCGCCGAAGATTCACTGAAGACTGGTAAACACCGAAGTACACTGAAGACTATACAAGTTCCATTCATGTTTTTACCAAAATTTGGGAAATGCAATGGATGCTCACGGAGAAGAGCATATACGCAACTTATGCAATATGTATACGCGCGAGAGATGGAAAATTGAAATAGTTTTTTTTTTTCGGAAATATCCGCACTGGGGGCAGAGACATGACTGCTCAAGGATTTATGAGAAAATATCAGAAGTGGCGCAACCGCCATCTGGATCGAGAGTATTTTACAACTTGACTCGCGATGTCAAACAATCCGAGTTTTCAGGACTCGTGCAAGATGAAAAATAGTCTGAAAGCCGTCGTGTAAAGATATATCAGACAATGCAGCCAGAAGACAAATGTTGATAGATTCACCGATGAAGGCAAATTCCTTCCAAGAATAATGAAGACATAAGGTTATGAAAGGAAAACGACAGGGTGTTAAGTTGCGCGAGAAACGGCTTCAATCGAATGGAAATTCAGAGAAAGAAAAAAACGCCATCCTCAACCTTATTCAAAACGCATGCATGCGTGGCATCTAGAAGGGAAAAAAAATGCTGCTATAAAGAAGCCCCATTCTCCCCCCAGCATATAACGTATACCTGATTTACTTATGTTCATAAATACTCGAACTAACCTCAGCGCGTTAGATTTTCTAGAAAACGCCAATCATGACGAAGCGCACTTTATCTAACTGCATTTGCACTGTATACAGTACATGTATTTCATCCGACAACCACTATTGCACTACACGTCATGTCACGACCGCTTTTGCACCTCACTTCAACCAATAACCGCGTTTATACTATACACTTCATCCCACGACCGCTTTTGCACTACACTTCAATCCATAACTGCTTTAGCACAACACTATCTCTTTTGCACTACACTTCATCCCACAGCCTATTTTGCTCTACACGTCATGTCACAACCGCGTTTATACTACGCCTCATCCCACAATCGCTTTTGCATTACAATTCATCCCGTAACCACGTTTATATTACACTTCATCCCACAACTGCTTTTGCACTGAACGTCATATGTGATATGTCACAGCCGCTTTTGCACTACACGTCACGGTCTTGTCACAACTGCTTTTGCACTATACTTCATCCCGCAATCACGTTTACACTACACTTCCTTCCACAACCGCTTTAGCACTGCACAACACTTTGTCAGACAATCGCGCTTTTGCACTACACGCCATCCCAAGGCCTGACGAGAGGGGGGTGGGGTGGGGAGGTAGGAGGGGGATGAAGGCGGGAGTTTACCCCGGGCCCGGGATTTCTAGGGGCCCGGACTCGGTCCTGGCCATAAGCCATTTGTAAAAAAATTTAAGAAAGCACCAGTAATTTGCAATGTGATTCTGTAAAAAAACTCTAGTTTAATCTTTTCATTTTTCCAACCACTTTCCTGAATTTGCACTGAACCCTATTGCAGAGTGGACAGAGGCAACCCTTTGCAACCCTCGGCCACAACTCCAAACCCAAATGAGTGTTAATTCTAAGTGTCTGTGAAAAAATTCAAGTTTAAGTGCTTTGCCCAAAAGAGGTAAAAACATTAAAAAAATTGCTTGTTTTATGAGTTTTAATGAAAACATTTAAAACATTTTTTTTTATGAATATTTATTAAAACTGTCTAAGAAAATATTTAATAAATTGTTTTTTATGAATATATAATAAAAAGTGTCTGAGAAAACATTTAATAAAATTGGTTTTCATGAGTTTTAATGAAAATTGTCTCAGGAAATTATTGTTACTATGAGCTGTGACCATGATAAGTGCCATTAGGGGTGCTACTGACCCATATCACATACTATACTAGCGGTAATACCCTGCCTTTCCCGGGTAAAAATTGTTGTTTGATTTTCTAACCCCTTTAATTAGGCGATCAGGAGTTAGATTTAGCTGTCCTTTGTCGCCAAAAGATGGCGCTATATGACCTGGATGCATCCCGGATGGGGGACGGGAAACTTGTTTGACAATTTCATGGCCCGTTGCAAATTTAAAAAGATTTATGGCCTTGTTATTTCCCACGGAGAGGATGAGGGCCAGGATGAGTGCCATGAGAGCCAATGATATGACGCGAAGGTCAGCCAGATACTTAGCCACAGAAAAGAAATGTGTTTTATATCTGATTTTTATCAATTTGCTATGCACATTTTATTTAAGGGGGCCCGGTGAGAAATTTCCCCCGGGCCCAATGATGTCTCTCGACGCCGGTGGTCATCCCACAACCGCGTTTATACTACAATTCATCCCACAGCAGTTTTCGACACTACACTTCATTCCGCAACCTCTTTTACCCTACACGCCATTCCAAGCCACGTTTATGCTATACACTTCATCCCACAACCGCTTTTGTACTACACTACTCGTTCGATTTTGTTTCCAACGAATGAAAATGACGTTAACGGCAGAACTAACAAATGCAAGACTCGATGATGCTCGATTTTGTTTTTTGTCGAATTAATATTCCACCGTGAATATTCGATTATGACGTGCATGTTTCACCGAGTGGAATGTTCTTAAGAGTGTGTTTTTATTTAACTGAAATTTACTGAGTTAAATATATATATATATGTATACTTGTATATACTGTACATGTCTACTTATGCGAATGTATATTGAGCCATGCCCGACGAAGCGTTACAATGCACATACATGTAGCTTTTTATATAAAAAGTTATTGATCGTACAATCAAAAGGAATTCTGCGAACAATATCAGCGAATGCAGGATAGGAAAAAAACATGGGATACGAAGAATGTACGAGCTCGTATATACATGCACACACGTAAATTATACATGCCTGCAACGATATACAGTATTTACATGAGCTTCTCAAGGAAACTAAATACGACATAAATTGACGAAGCATTTCATAGAACAATCGGCTATAGTTGTTGCAATACAACTCAGGTAAACTAATTGTGTACTTCGAGAGATTATGTAATAAGACATCGTAAGGCAAGTATATAGCTTGGCTAATTTTTGTTAAACATCTAGTTCTTATATTGTTCAAATCATATTTTTTCCTGACTTTAGAGCTGGCTATTGCCTCTCACATGCCGTATTTCCAGATAAAACTTTCCTCATGCATGGCCGGCTTAATAACAAGAGCTACGTTTTAAGAAAACAAAGTTCGTATTAATGATGTTCCACTGCATATCGTTTCAGTTAAAAATGCCATAAAATGCGCGTCTATTTTTATGGCCTCATCACTTGCGTCGTTCACGATTTTAACACTGCAGACTTTTTCACCTCAACATTCCCTCGAAATGATTGTTGTCTGTTGTAAGAGACCAGTTGTGGCATCTTCGACCCAACTTATAGCTTGTCTTGCTTGCTAAATTGAAAACACAAAACGCTCGTTCTACTGCATGCGTATAGATCGTATTTGCATTTTCCGTTCAAAGACAAAACCAATTTGCGCGAAATCACTCGCTGCATTTTCCTTACCACGCAAGAATAACCGGCTTAATTCGATTCCCAGGCAGCACCGCGACGCCAATGGCCATCAAAGTGAAAGGTCTAACGCTACACCATCTCCCAAAAACTGATTGCTACAGAAAATAGTTAACCCACTCATCGCAGAAGAACATTCGCTTAGGTGGCATAGGAACATTTTCTTAGAAGATGCAATTGTACACGCAGTGCTGCTTGGCCCAAAAACCTTGACATTGGCCTTTGGAACCATGCAGAAACAGAAGCACGAGCTTTCTAGCGTTTTTCTAGCGTTTACTGAGCCTGAAAATTCAATGAGACGTTATGGAAAAAAATTCACCTAATGTTTGTTTGAAAATAAATACATCTGTAATTCGATCCAAAAATGCCATTTGTAGTCTCAAATGTTTCATATTTTTCGTACGGAATTCGTGTTCTATGTACAATGTATATTTCATTTTGTTTAAAAAATTTCAATGGGCAAATAATTGTCAACAAGTTTACTCATGCTTTCAATATCGCTACCACAATCGAACCTCTTTAAGACGAATATCTCAAAATAAGTGAAAATGTGTTCGTTTAAACCGTAGTTCGATCGCATTGTCAGAAGTCAGGCAATACATCACTTCAACAATATGAAACAAAGTTTCATCCAAGTTTGGATGAAATTCTACCCCACGTATAAACTATAGAAATTGTTAGGCTGCAACTTTTATTAAGAAATTCCCCGTTATGACGTTCCTTTTTACATACTGTTTAAAATTCGCTTTAAACAACAGCTTGATCGAATGCTTGGGAACTCGAAAATACACTTGCTTTAGACCAACATTTATAATATCCAAACAAGGAATTCGTCTTAAAAGAATATGTTAACATCATTCGCCCATGCCATGCCCTATATGCAAGGACAGGAAACGAGTTCGTATACTATCGGAAATTCGTATAAAGCGAGCCTCTAAGATATGTTAAAATACTCGACATTTACAGTACAGTGTACAAGTCTTTGAAGTGTTAGCGTACACCTTAAATGTCAATAATTTATTGAGCCGTCCAATTTAAGTAGAATCCATGCATTGACCACAACTTTGATCAATTCCATTCATTTAGAGTGCCTGATAGTATGCAATTTAGCATTTCAGCTACAGGTTGTTGCAATTAACCGGTCATGAATCAAGCCATAGTGCTATTAACAAATTCAATATACAACTGGTATTTTTCTTCAAAGAAAGTGCATTAAAACGAGTTTGCCCTATCTTATTCCCAAGAGACATATGTACGTGGAAGATTACTTAAAAAGAACTACTACGTAAACATATCAGCACATATTAACTAATTTAATATAAAGAAGTTTCGGTGACAAATTCAGCGGTATATATACATGAATGCAGTTACTAGGGCCAAGATTGCTAAAAATATCAAGGCTAATCGAATTAGGGGCCACTAAACGAACCCATCTTGTTTAATATATATAGCAGCATAATGCATTTTCCCTATAAATATTAGCATTATTAATTGGATCCATAAAGATAGTGCAATTAATAGCTATGACGACAACCCCTTTTAGATTAATTGCCTTTGCTTAAATTCAGGTCCAGTAATGACGCTTCGGATCAGGGATTTCTACTTAATTTATCACCGGGAATGTTACGATCATCTTCGCAGTCTGTGATGGACAATTAGCGTGGAAAATATGAAGAATTAAAAACGTTTGCAACGATTTTAAAACTACCTACAGTAGTTTTGGATAGTTGCTAAGCAACCGACGTCATTACAGTTATTTCCTTATTAATTCTTTTACCGAGTCGTGATATCTTCACGTTTTATACGCTGTCCTCCATTTTATTTCAGGATAAAAAATGATGCAGAGGATGTTTTTTCCCCGTCGTAATTAAATAACACACGAACCCTGGAACTCTCGTGCGGTAGAAAGCTAAGTAGAATATTTCAAAGTCAGGAAATTTTCATTTTGTTGTTAATTGTCCCAAGTGCCTAATACCTTTTTATCCGAGTTTCGGTGCATTTCCAGGATTTTTATCAGTATTAAAGTTCTGGTAAATGAAAGTCACCGCCAGTGTGTCTATTAGACTAAAGCTCAAAGAAAAGAACTTATTTGAGTAGAATGTTTTGGAAAAAATAACATCTCATTTTATACAAGTAGTTATCTAAAATACACTTCCAGATACTTTTACATTAATTCTATAGTAATTTAAAGAATTTATCTATAAGAATTGACAGTCATCCCTTATCTGTTGAATTACATTTGAATTCAGATGCACCATTATTTTGAAAAAGTAACAACAAATTTAAAGCTTACATGAAATGTAACACGCATTCACAATATTGAAAAAAATATGAGACTGAAGAACCTTGCACATAAAACTGATATTATGTACTGAAGGGTTTCTTTATAAATTGTGTCTTATATAAGGTTGCCTCTTTATCATACTATAAAAAAGAATGTCGCAAAGAGGTGCTTGAATTTTCGAGGTGAAAGTAGCGTTTAACCTACATCATGCATGTATTTGCTCGTTTTTTAATATTCGGCCATGCCATGAAGAAAATAATCTCATAAATTGATGTTTTCTTGTCAGATACATCGAACACTATCAGGACATCAGTCATGAGTTGGATTTGGAAACTAGTTGACAACTCATAAAAATGTACGGGATAAACTCAAACAATCGCTGTCCTTTAAAAAAATATTGATTACCCAAGCGACAGTCGCAAAAACAACAAGAAAAAACCAGCATCTTGCAGATAAAGCATGAAAGTGTACAAGAAACAAGACGATGTTGATAAACGAGGAATGTGGATTTAAAGGCCTGTACGAGGACTAATTTTAATTGCATTAGGAAACATTTCTTCAGCAAGAAAAAAAAAGGGTTCCAGGCTGTACCATTTATTTGTTTTTCGTATACTAGTTTACTAAGAAAGGATCAAAAAATAATTAATCACTAAGAAAATAAGACGAACTGGTTCAGAATTTATCCCAAATTCATCAACATGGACTGTGAAATTGAATTAATTATGGACAATACTCGATTGCAGGGTCTTAAGTTTCATAATGGAGTTTTTTTTTTGTTTTTTTCAAAACTGATTGACCCACCGAGGATCTGTACAGTCTAAGAGATGCTTTTTGAAGTAACAAATACATCTTAAAATTTATTTGACTACGTTTGTTCTCAGCTGTTCTAACTGACAGCAAGATGTTCTAAACCAAGAATTGGCAGACTATCATCACGGGCTCATCGAGAGATAATGAAACAAGTTGTCCGTGCAGTGTATTTTTTTTTTTATAAAATATGGAATTTCTACTATTCTAAAGACATACCGTATCTAAAATTAAGCAACAATTAAATGCATTTCTGCCCAGGTAATACCGATACATTAGTTGATGTCATGGTTCTTGATAGGACGCTAACAATGAGTAAACATAAACGAACATACGAGCTTGCTTTTCATGAGTTTTTTGTACATCGATAAATTAATCCAGCATATTGATGTACATGCACTGTCTGCTCTGACGTTTGAAAAGAACACAAACGCAACAATTTCAGAGATTTCATATCAAATTTCGCCATGCATTTTTGCTTCGAACACATTTATTGTTCCAAGCACCCAACAGGTTAATGCGATCGAAACGCAACAAGTACTTATACTCATATCCTAACATACGGAGAATATAATGAGAAACATAGATACGAGCTGTCAAGATGAATTATACCCGCCATTCAACAGTCTAAAGCTGGCAATTGTGCATCAGTTGTGATCCATGAAATTCTACACAATTCATGCATCGAATCAAACTTACGAAGTCATCAATTAGCACAGCATGCCTTCCACGCAGAAAGAAACGGTGTATACAAACATGTTGGATTAATTTTTGGAATGGTACAACGCGCTAATCCCCGGTTAGTAACGGCGGATTTTCAGCTTGTAATTTGGTACGGGCGTCGAACGGGATAATGGAAAGCAATTACGAATTTCACACAGATTAAGTCGAAAACATGGCCGGTGCACGGATGGCTGGATTGACCACCGGCTAAAACATGGCTGCAACTCGCTGTTGTTTTCACCGGCATTATTGATCTGACCGCCATGAAAATAGCCATAAGGAATTGGGGGATTATTTCATCGATTTCTTTCGGTAAATATTGAATTATACAGTAAACAGCATTTTTAGCGCTATCTTTTAAGACCGTGCAGTTGAAAAGAAGTGTCCGCGGAGGCCACTGGCCACTGGCCAAGCGGTCATCTTTAAGAAAAGCGTTGCTCAAACAATCCTCACGCTTCAGCGGTTTCTAGGGCGAAAACTATCCAAGGTTATGAAATGATATACAGTACACATTAGTAGCGAGCATTTCGTGCGAAAGAAACAGATTCGGTTCACAAAGGTGGAGAGAAGCCACATTCGGCAAAGGCGTTCGTGACAAGAAAAAGACGCTTGAAAAGCTATGGGAATCATTAAAATATGAGCGGAAGTGCTTTTTTATTTCGATTAAGCAAATAGAGCCTATTACACGTTATATTTACACAGGCAAAAGGAAATCCAAGAAAGGATGATTTCTCGGGTTATTCATTATCTGTTTTAATCCCCAGCAGAATGCTTTGCTTTAGATGAGGGGAAAAATGTTAAGTTACACTGCGAAAATTTGGTAATGCAAACCATCGAAAAGTCATTATCATATTTATAAAATTAAGCATGCGCCCAAGTCAGCGCTTTTCCGCATACAGTATTTTAATACAAGTACCGCATGTAAAATCTAGCGGCCAGTGGCCGTGCTAAAAGCCACTATACAGTAAAACCTGGAAAAGTGTCCACCTTTGAATGCGTGTGACCATCTGTTCATGTTGACCACCTTTTAGTGTATTGGGTTTTCTGGTGTAAATGACCATCTGTCTATTGTGTACAATGACAAACGGGTTTGTTGTCTCTATTTTACAATTTTTGCATTGCCAATGTATTTTAAAAAGTGACCAGATAACAGATGAGTCACCTTACATCCTGCTTTAACCCTAGTGGTTCTCAAATAATTCAGCCAATCATGTTATTCAGATCGAAATAATCACTGAAAACATGATCGTAAAGAACAAAAGGCATTTAAAACAAGGAAAACTCCAAATTTTTTTTTCTTTAAAAAACAAATGTGTAAATAAGGGGAAAAATATACTGTATGTAATGCACATGGACATGATGATTCTGTACTTTTTTACTACCATGTATTACTGTGTACATATTATATTTTTTAATTTAATTCAGGCCTTCTTTGTGCATGTATTGTGGTATATATATGACTAAACATTTTTGTGAACAAGGATTGATATTATACAAACATACAATAAACCGCCCACTCTGAAATTACACTTACACGTTATCATGAAATAATAAAGATTTATTTAAGTGTTTCATCGATTAAGGCGTCGCTTAGTAACGCATGCCATGACACTTTCAAAAAATGTTGAGTTCTGTTTGCCTATGATATTAAATAAACGAAATTAGAGCATTATTATAGCAATAAGGCTGTTATTCTTCAAGAAACCAGTAACTTTGCCAATGTTAACATCTAGCCAACTTTCAAAATCGAACATGGCCGTTTACCTAAGCGAAAGTTTCGGATGTTATAGAATAACAAAGCATTGTGCTTCCTTTAGTTCATTATACGACCCTATATCAAAAGCAGACATCGTAAACACCCTAAAGCTCCATTCGTCATTTTACTAGTGTTAAACAAGAACGTGGAATCAAGTCCTAATTGTTTAAGCCTTGTATTGCCTCAAGAAATTGAAGACGACAACCCTTAAACTATTTAAAAGTCATTAATATTTCTTCTGAAAATAAAACCCCAAATGCATTCAAAGGTAAAGCAACATTCCCGCAGTTTCCTAAAAATACCCTCTTAGAAAGGCGAAAAGCCCACTTCTATCGTCTCGAGGAATCGGTTTTAAAACCATGTAATCGTAGGAAATTAGAAGATTAGAGCGTTATTGCCATTTCAATGTCTCGCACGTCCTATCATCTTCTACGTGCTATTTATGCTCACCGGATAAATTCATAATTAAAATGCATGCTTCACCGAAATAATCCATTCCTGGAATCTTTGCTACGTCTTCCACGATGAACAATGGCAGAGCAAGAAAGGATAGAACTTGTTGAAATTCCTCAGATCCAGACACAAGGGAAAAAGAAAGCGCCACTCAAAGACACAACCAGAGCAAAGGGATTTAATTAGCAAATACGTAATCTCAATTCTAATTTCTTATTAGACCAGAAGCTGCTTATGGCGAAGGAAGGTATTTCTGGATCGAGCATTAATTTCTTGTAATGTCGGGTACATAGCCTATTCTTGTAGAAACTAATCATCTTATCTGGAAAACAATTAACTAAACTACAGGAGTTCTTCGCTTAAGAAGAAACTTATAAAAGATGCGATTTTTGATGCAAAATACAGATATAAATGCAGAAGATGATATGGCATATTGATTGTAAAGATCATTAGCAGTTCAAGTGCATATTTTATGCATGCAAAACGAAAGCTGGCTCGACTGTAAACAATTTTGTTCGAAGTTATGTCAAGCTCTAATGAGTGACTGTTATTCACGCACATTAGAACTCGTCTACACTAATATTTTCGGGACCGGGTCTTGATATCAGTTTAGGGAGGTTTTAAGTTTTTTTTTTTAAAAAAAGATGATAAGGTATACATGGGGCCCTAATAGGGATTGGGCATTGGTTTTGGTTTATGGAGAATTTAGTTAAGGCAGTATTGTTTTAGACAAGTTTTACTGTATTAATGCAACTTCATTGCCATTAATGGAAGAATGCATCAAGAACATGGTTTAGTAAATCATCGAAAAGATTTAGACAATTTCTACTGTACCGTAAATTCTTAATCCCTGATAAGTAACTGTTACTCACATATACAGTACAGAACTTGTCTACATTAATACGGGAACGGGATTTGAATTTAGTTTAACAAATCTGTTAATAAATGTACAGAGCCCAAGTGGGGAGCGGGCGTTTGTGTTAGTAAAGTTAGTTCATGGAGGAAATCAGATAAGTCAGTATCAGTTTAAACAAGTCCTGCTGTAGTAGGAATGTGAGTTTTAGTATACGATGTCATTGCCATTAATGGAAGAATGCATCAAGATCATGGTTTTATGCATCTTCAAGTGGTCAGGAATTAAAATAAAAAGAAAAACAAAGACCAGAAACAGTTCAATTAAAGCTATGTTTCGGCACTTATGGGCCTTTATTTAAACTCTGGGGAAAATAAAACAAGAAAAAAAAATTATAGTTAAATTTGGCTCTGTTCGTATTCGATTCAACTCTATTTTTCGGGTTTTCTTGTATTTTTCCCCAGAACTTGAATAAAGGTACATGAGTCATTGTCGTTTTTTTTTTCTTATTTTAAGATCATGGTTTAGTTAATAATAGAATGAAATCAGAGACTACAAATGTTCGACTTGAAATGTTCATGGTAAACGTTTTGGTGATTTAGTATTGCATGACAAAAGTATATTACCATATCTGTATTTCTAACTTTAATTTGTCAGTAAGTTGTGTTGGTTGCATGATTTCTGGGGCTATAAAAAATGGCAAAAGCGAGTAATGCGTGCGCTGAAATAAGGAATATGATTGATTACGCTACTCCATTATAATTCACATTTGCTACGAGCCATTCTCCCGTATAATGGTCAACGCTATTAGCATCAATCAAGAGCAGACAACAAACCATTGGGTCGCTCGTTAACCGCATGCACAGCGTGCAATAGAGCACAATTATGTCGCTAAAACGCAATCGCATCGAAGGTTAGTAATAAGCATAATCAAGTTTTTGGTCACATTTGAAGTCTCCGTGTTACGTTTTCGGTTTCCTGCACAATGCATCTCAGCCGCTGATTAATCCTTTTATTTCCCTGAATGTGCTTCTTTTCCAAACTCTGGCAAAACCCATGGTGAGCCTGGATGTAAACCTCGATTTCTTTCCCTCAACGACTGTGTCTACCGCTGAGCCAATAAACAAACTGATTGATCTACGCTCCTATATACATCCATATCCGAAATGCTGATTGAAAAACAGCTGTTACTGAAATATTTTGTTTGATAGAAACAATTTAAATGGAAAAACGTAAGGTTCTTCTTACATTTTACTCGTCACCAACCAAATTTCTTTGCAATATGATTTATTGCGGTTCGCCAGTATTAAGTTTTCGCGCTATGGAGGCCATATTGCATCGGCCATAAAAACTGGAGAAATCCGTTTTAAAATCCATTACGCTGATGCAGTGGCTTGAAATGATGAAAAATGGCCGAGCGAGCCCATATTCGAATCGAATTTAATAAAAAAGAAAAATCAAGCGATATGAAAGGAAACTGTACAGCACGATTTATTCTCTCGCAATTTCAACCTTGAAATGGCTACTCGTGGTTTTGCGAATGCGATTAAAATGCATCGTTTCAGTTATAATGATACAGATAGCAGTTTTATAGATGCAAAATATTTGGATAAACGGATGTCCACGAAGCAATTATGGGGCTCCGAAACTGCCCTTTCTCTGGACGCGTATGCAGTTACCTCTTAACAAATACACCACCTTATAGTGAAATGCGTGATAACCACATTTCTCAATTAAATTTGGACCGACTAATTTAATAACATACTTTACAGTTTGAATCGAGGTAAATGACGATGAAAGCCGAAAGGTCACGCGGAACATCCTCTTTTCATCCCACACATCGCTGCGTTTATAACTGTAAGTTCACATAATGAAAAGGTCAGTGGTATTCGCCCAACACTCTCGTTGGGTCAAATGAACAAAATGAAAGCAATGGCTTCAATTCACGCCGCTGCCCGACTAATAAAACTGCTCGAAAATGTCATCTAAAATGGGAAAGTGCTCGCTATCGGAGCAATACTGTTTACTAGAATCCGAGAAAAATGTTCCAGTAAATATATAAATGGATTTACAGTATAGTGAATTCATGTACCTCTGAAGTAAAGAAAAATCGTATAACTAACTTGTTCGAACACATACGAGCGTACGTTGCCATATATAAAAAGATTGTTTGAAATAAATAATTGACCCTTTCTCTAATCAGATCCCCTCGCGGAATTCTGAGGAACTAGCCAAAGTGCATTTAACGCCGCTCTGGCCCCTAGCCCTGCAGAGAACGGCGCATCCGTTTGACGTATAGCACAAAATATCTTATCTAGGCGAAGCCAGCGGATTAATTTGCAAATAATTAAGTATACATGTATATCATGTTTGCTTACAAACGATCAAAACATGAGAGAAATTGGTGCATTTAAGAATAATTTTCTTTTTAACCATCCTAATTTTTAACTGTTAATTTTAAAGGTCTCGCGATAAATTTCGAAGCACATTTCGAATGAATCGTGCATTTGCGAAACACCATGGCAACATGATATACATGTAGGCCTATAAGAGTTGTTGCCACGGTGCTACTCGTTTCTTCTCCATGACGTTCATGGTATAAAGACACGTGTGTTTGACCTAATTTGAGCACCACATGCCCGTCCCTGGATGCAAGGACCTTCATGGGTGGTCGGCTCATCTTCTGACATTGCTCCAGTTGGCGCATTGATGGCGCTCGTTATGTTATGCAATAAACGTAGTCATCCAGTGCTAATAATACATTGAATGGCTTTCGATACAAGGTGCTTTTGTGTAATATGAAACCAAGGCTGGGCTGGGTAAGCAAATCTATCTCCATAAACACCCTCCTCTGTCAACATATGTTCCACACGAACGTCACACGTGTTCAATAGGACGGCAAATTTCCCTCGCCAAACACAGCTAATATGGCGCACAAACACGATAACAAAATTATGCCACGAACATTTCACGCCTTTATATCTCCATAAAAAACTTTTATAAGTTTTAAAAACAGCAAAATGCTGTCTTCAAAACGGCATGCGCGCATTCACGTCTAGCGCCAGGCGTGGGGAGTAGAAAACTAATTAAACTGCGAAGCAGACGAGTTTCGGAGAAAAAAATCCTCGAAAAATACGATGATTCGGCGAGGAATCATAATAAATGAGACATTATGGATGCACGCTTTCATGTGCATGTACGTTTGATGATGTTTACAAACACCAGAGGAAACACGTGGGCATGGCGAATGTTTGACTAATACAGAATTCTCATTTCCTAAAAAACTAAACATACATAAACAGCTAATTTCTTTGTTAAACAAAAGCACTGCATTTTTTCTCAAATTTCTAACTGATGTCTTTGGACAGCAGCGATTAAACGGTCAATATCAAAGATGTATTTTTCCAAAAACCATGAAAAAATACATAGCAAAATAAATGTTCGATAAGCCTATTTTTTAAGACAATACATTTTCGTTGGCCCTCAGACGAGAATATTCAGACCAAACTTCTGTATAACGAACTCTGCAGGAAATACTTTTGAAACACACAGCCATACAAATGCATCTGCAATGGTCTCACTTTATAAGAGTGCACAAAGAGCCATACATTTTTGTTTCGATGTGAGCTTGCATGTGGTTACCATAACATTATGTCTGACGCCTTTAGAATACGTCTTTTCTGTCCGAAACCTAAAATATGCAATCTGCTTATATTTTATAGACGCAACGTAGCCGCACATGTAAGTGAAAGAAAAATGAAAAAGTAGAAAAATATATGTTTGTATAGAAATGCACTTGTCATGGCTTATCAAACATATTAAGACAAATTGCGGGCATGCATGATACCAAAAGTCTATAAATACAAACAAAAACCAAGAGAAAGGCAAGGCATTTTTATCCTCAAGTTTTATAGCGAACTACGAGCATAAAATTTAAATATTAATCAAAATATAAATAAAATGTACACGTGCACACGAAATAAGAAACACTGATATGATAAAGTGTTTCGAGCAATCTGACACAGATTTTCAAAATAAAAAAAAAACAAAGAAATATCGTTTTTGATAAAGGGTTGCTGCCAACAAATCCTCCTTTACAAATTTGAGCCGTACAACAATTTTTCGAGAAGACAGTTTTTCGTAAGATATTTTGCTTATCTAACATCTGCGCAAAATGCGACTTACACGATACTGGAATCACCACGCAGAACAGTGAAAAAGCATGCGTTATTTTGCAGTAATATTTCTTGTGGCGCATCAATCATTATCGTTGAAGTGAACATTTTTAAAAGTCTCCTTTGGGCCCAATTAAGCATTCAATCAAGTTTCTGATGTACCAAACATGACTTTCCTACCCACATTGAAAAGAAATTCATTTAAAAATGCATTTAGATTGAGACAATGCGTTGGGAAATGCATTACGAAATGCATTTATTTGTCTCAATCTAAATGCATTTTTTTAATGTGGGTAAGAATGTTTAAAACTTATTAAATTAGAAAAAAAATACTAAACCATATAATGGTGATTTTTAGAAAATCTGAGCTCGAGTAAAACTAATCGTCGCAGTTCCACGACTGTTTTATTTTCAGAAATTCTTGGAATTACTTCCAGTGAGATTGAATAGAGTACATTAGTTTACGTTACAAAACATTATTTACCGCAATCCTTGTGTTTATAAATAGAAATAAGAATTTAAATAAAAATGCAATTTTCCAGTCATTTTTTCCGCAGGCGTTTATCGTTTTTTTATCACCTTTTCTGCGACAGAAGTGGCTGAATCTCGGAAAATTAATGAAATACTACCGATCCCTTAAGGCATCCTAAAAGATAAACAGAATTGCCATCTTCCCCGAAAATCCAAAGTGGATTTTGCTGGCTTCGATGGCGGGCAATCACTGTCTGCTTCGCTGCTCTGCGGGATTGCCCGCCACCATCCGTTCCAGGGGCAACCGAAAACACAATTTCGACCCCTCTTTGTTTCAAGAAACGAAAACTAGTCAATTTGGATTCAATGGGGCACCGTCTCAACTCAGGAAATAGCAACAAGCTTTTAATAAATTTAAATAGGCGATATATCAAATTCGCGAGCTTAAAAGCAACAAGGGTTTTAGGCATGCCAGAGGACGCAAGCTCAACGTCTATTCTTGGCTAACTGAGAGATCGAAGCGCCGTTGCTAAGCGACCATCTGGGCAAGCAAATCTGCCTCATACAAATTAAAGTTAAAAAACCCTACGATCTCCTCTTTTTAAAGCCATAATTTCCACTGCTGCATTTGAGTGCGCCCATCCGTAGAGTTAATAAGTGATGGGGATGCTCCGGGCTGCGGCAGCGTGACGTCATCACGTGACTTCGGTGATACTGCTGCGAGCTACGCACTGCGAACGTGCGCACTCGCAAATTGTCTCATTCGGTTTGCTTTGAGATTGAACATGCACGCCATATGCTGAAAAAGGAAATTTTACATGTTGCAGATAATGTCAACGGAAATGTTTCATTTGGATCAAATTCAAAGTGCACTCGATTACCTAGTTGATAATGCTCTTTCCTCTAAAGATAAGTTCGATATCAGCAATTGCACATTTTCTAAAAACGCTGAACATTAAACATTTCACTTATTAAATGCTGCTTAATTGCAGGCTTTGCAGAACCCAATTGTAGTTTATTTATAGCTTGGATATCATCTTCCAGTCAAACTGAGCACCCATCATTGCACTGAGCAGATCGAGAAATGGTCTTGTTTGGAGAGAAGTACTTTGAGTCCTCGAATTTCAGACATCATTAATTTTTTGTTGTTGTTTTTGTTGACGAAGGTTGCAACATTTGAGTTTTTACTATAACATTTTTATAGATACGAAGTACATTACTGTAAGTTAGGTCGGAATTGGAGAAGATCCTTCCGATCCAAAATAATCTAGACTTCCGTATTTGTTTGTCAAATATTTGAATACTGTATACAGGTACAATTACTCATAATCTTTGAACAAGATACCATTTTCTTCAATTTCATGAAGCAGACTTTTTAGGCATCGAATACGAGCTGCATCGAGCATACACTGTACACCCGAATAAATCGAGGCCAAAATAATAACAAACTTGCACAAATAATGTAATAAATACTGCTATATATGCAGCGCAACAGTGAAGTATACTAGGGTACGTTCTAAAACCCAAAAGGCATTTAGAGTGCCGTACATGAGTTTTACATCCAGCCCAATGCATTGGTAAACTACGCTAACATTTGCCCGAATGGTTAATGCAGATAAGAAAAATACAAAATTTACTTAAAACGCATAGTGAATTCGAAGGCACGAGCAAACAAAATTGGATTTTTCCAGAAACCATTTCGTTGGTAGCTATAGCACGGTTTTATCGGCGAGGAATGCATCGCCAAGTGCGCTTTTAAATGCACTAAACATTTTTTTCTAGACGATGCGAGTGATTTTAACAACAGGCATTAAATGATGCACAAACACAAACACCGACTCCAGAAACAAACGCACGATCACCATTGAAACTGACAAGAAGATGGCTGGGGAAGTTCCCCATAAACGTCACTGTCAATTAAGCGATGCTATTAGGCTCCAGACGCCATTTTAACTTCCCAAATAGTTTTCGAGACATTTTTTTTAAATTCCTGTTCGTACATGTATCTGATGGAATCGGTTGCAGAGCAAAATAAAGGCGGCAATGTGAGTATTTTTAAATTCGTTTAGAAACTCTTATATAAATTTCGTATTTGGGAGTCTATTTATTTTGCTTCGCAGCACGGCATTCATCTCGTAGACAGAAAGACAAACATTGTCTTACGTAGCCTTACCGAGCATCAACAGCGAGTCCACAACCAAACCTCTCAATCTCAGATGATCTGGTTGAAGTGAACAGATTTGAAAAAAAAAGTACGACGTACACATTCTAAAAATAAATTGCACATTTTCCATACGCGGCCTAATACTCGAATTGGCCTAGGCCTAGTTCTAGGTTACGTATTTTTAGACGATAAAGAGAATGCGCTCAACTAAGAAACAGAGTCGTGTCAACAACCATATTTCACCGAGTTTGGCGCTAGCTAGAGCTTCGTGCAATTTCGCCAAGTTGTTGACCTTCGAAGCATGTCCTAAAAATGTTCGAAAAAAAATGGGGCATTTTTTTAATAAATGACGTCATTGGTTAAAAAAAATCTGACGACGTTATCCACTAACATTTTGATAATGTCATTCATAAACATTCTGATGATGACGTCATTCGTTATAATTCTAAATATGACATCGTTCGTTAAATTCTGCAGATGACGCCATTCGTTAAAATTCTGATGATTACGTCATCTGAAAAATGCTTTTGACGTCAATTTGTCATCTTTTTATACAATTGTACTATGCAGATCCAAATGCAGTTGTAGGCCTACTTAAAAAAATTGCAGGATACCCCAGCTATGCTCCGGTGTCCTATTTATAAAAATGGGTTATTCATGATCGGAAATTTTTATAGGTGTAGATGAGAAACCTCGATTTGATAATGAGCTCCGCTAATAATCAGTATTAATATCATATGAATATAAAATGGAACTCAATATGGTCATTGTGGCGCACTAACAGATAGCAACCTATTATCTCGTGTTGACGTCATCGAAGCGAGGCTGTTTCAGCAAAAGGTTACCTTATAATACTAGCACTACAGTATATAATTAATAATTGCAATTAAGCCAAATTATCATACGCACTTTCGGTAATGAGTAGTCTGGCGTGGAAGCTGGAAATTTAAAATGATGAAGGCAACTCAAATTCAGGGCTACAAAGTGTTATTAAAACCAATTTCAAGTAGCATGCATTACAATGTCATTACAATGCCTTACAATGCATTACAATGCCAACGCGTTTTACAAAATAGTTTTCAGAAAAAGTAATTCATAAGTAAAGTACATTATATTAAATTACATGTGATATTTGCTATTAATTTTCTAAGAAGCCATTTCAACATTTTCAACAAATTTAAAATGTATAATATTATTATAAATATATTATAAATCCCAAAACATCTGTTCAAGAATAAAGTTCAAAATGTAATTTTTCGAAATTAAAGTTTTATAAAAAAAATTATTATGAGTATATACACATTTATGTATGGTAAATACATATAGTCGCATATATTCAGAATCACAAAAATACTCTAAATTTTACTTTATGTGTTCAAAATTCGAAACGTGATTTGAGCCAGATAAAAACTACTGACTATATAGCCTATCAGTTACCATGCATGATGCATGCTTTAAATTCCACATATAATGGAACCTCGTTAAGAAGAACTCGATTTAAACGTATTTCTGGTAGTGCGAACACAATCGCAGTCCCCGGCCGTCCTATGGTACGGACAAATAATGTTAATTTCTAAATGTAAGACGAATTCCGAAATTTTATAATACAAATATATATATTACGAATTCATTTTTCGAACTCCTATACGTATTCGTGTTATGTTACATTAAAACCAATTTTTGACAGTATGAAAAGAAAAAAGGTAGGCTATACGTTGTAAACGCCGGGGAAATCCCCGCTAAAATGATAAAAGTTACAGCAGCTTCACATTTATATATATAGTCAGTACGTACAGGATAGGATTTCATCCAAACCTGGATGCAACTTTTGTTATTATTGTTGAAGTGATGTTTTGCCTGACTTCCGATAATACGAACGATGATTTAAACGAAAAAATTGCAACGTCTCTTGAGATTGGCCTTAACGGGGTCTTAAATTGGTGTTAAATTCGGCACTGTTTAACCACATTCTCCATCCTCAAGTGGCTGATAAGTGGTACATGTAGTGAAATATGTATGCGATGTTGATATCCCAAACACTTGCTTTCAACTGTTTAAAACGACCATAAGTTTCCTGGGTTTAATATAATGTCGCATGCACGCGTAGCAGATTTTCCAAATGTATTTCAGCCCTATATTCATTAAGAGCAATCATTTTACGGAACAAACAAAAATCGATTGTTTTAACTATGAGATACTTAAGCAAACGTTTATTACGTTTCACTTTAGACACGATTATATTTTAAGCGCGTTGACTTCATTTCCTACACCAAACTATACTCGCATCGTGTTTGAATTTTTTTTATATATAAATAAGCGCTAATCCCGTCAATAAATATGAAATTTCGCAAGTTCAGCATTCACGTCACCGGGAAACAATTGGCACTGTCATCGAAAAGTATAATCGAATTATGGGAATTTCACTCTTAGCCCCTATAAGCGCGTTAAGTGCGCGCAATTACCGCAACGCGAACTGGAGGAAATCAACGGAGACAAGCCGAAACGCAACAACAGTGCCAATTGAGAATATCGAAAAGTAAATTGCTATTACATGAGACCCATTTAAGGCAATTAGGCGAGACATTTTAAAGTCGATATTTCGGAAGAGGACAAAAACTGACTCGCTTTGCTTGAAAACGCTTTTCAAACGGGCCTTGGTCGAATTTGACGCCACGTTTGCACATGCCTCGTTCGTCGTGCGCACTGACCATGGAAAAAAACAGGATGGAATGAAGAGTTAACTTCCGGTGGTTAGGCCCTTGTCATTTCTTTTTTTAAATCCATCCATGTCGATGCATTTCATTTTTATCAGGCGCTTTGTCACTTTTTGGAGAACGATATGCGCAGTTGGCACAAAGAAGTGGATTTAAGCTTTTTGACGCATGGAACTAGTATACTGTACATGTATAGTCTTTTCAGGACTTAAGTTGGTAGGTTTGAAGTTTGGGATGTTCTATAAATGTCCAAGAAGTAGGACGTTTTTAATGAATGAAGTCATTCGTTAAACTTCTGATGACACCATTCATACCAATTCTGATGACACCATTCATACAAGTTCTGATAATGTCAAATGTACCAATTTGAAAAATTACGATGACGTCAACATCAGAATTTTAATGAATGGCGTCATCATTTACTATGAAACTCCAATTGTAGTTAGCCTATACGTTAAAAAAATCTGTCGGATAGCACAGCTTTGCTCTATAGTGTCTTTTTCACTCTACCTTCACTGCGTCACATGCATGACCCAACTTCTTAGGTGTTGGTTAACTCGTCGCCAATACTAATATTTGAAGAGTAAATCGACATATTATACACAACCGGAAACTTACAAACAATACATGTACGGTTGCAAGCATTTGTGTAAAGCATTCTTTGTTCATAAACATCAATAAATTAATGAGAAACTTAATACTTTTTCTCCCTTGTTAATTGTCGTATTAATTGTCTTATTCTAACCTCTAAAATGTATGGAAGGATAGCATGCACAAGCTTCAGTGTCTAAATTTAAGATGCAATAAGGTTTTGCACCACTTGAAACGTACATGGAAACTACAATTAAGTCTGTACATGCAATGTCTCTTTTCAAGTGCGAATTCGAGAATCCGTGTATCGTACTAAAAAAAACAGCGGTTCCCATTTATATTTTATACTAAACATGGTAAAGGAAGTTCTTATCTTGGAGAAAAACAAACAAAAAACATTTCGTTCAAATCGCCCATAAACAGGCAATTTCAATGTCAAACCTGTTCTTTGATTTTTGAACGGATTTACGATGACTTTCGATTTGCAAATGACGTCATAGCAGTCGTTAAACCATCGATTCATCGCGTACAAAAGTTTAGTTCATGCAGAAAAGTTTGCACTTGTTCTGTAATTGCGCAAACGTCACGCAAATCGCAATCTGGACTTCGGGCATAGTAATTTGGTAGGAAAGGCAGGCAGCTTGCCACGAAACTTTCAGACATTTCCAACCCCCTCGTTGCCTAGCGAGAACCTACCACCATTATTTCATCCACGAAGCACGCGACCAAAATAAATTTTCCCAAATGCAAATTTTGAAGACCAAATGTTTCTTCCAAACAAGGCAACCGTTGTTTCTCCGCCGTATTAAAATGGGGGAAAAAAAGAAATGTGCACAAAGCAGACCGTTTAAGCTAACGTTACGAGCTGCGCTGAAACATGGAGCAAAGGAGAAACATGTTAAGATATTCTGAGCTTATATTCATTCAATTAATATTTTAACAGCGCTTAAACACGTGTTTCGCTTATAGAACTAGGCTTACAATCGAAGAATACATTAATTTATAGTAGTTCGATTTTTCGAGCATTCTGTCGTGAATAATAATGCATGAAATAACGCATGTAAAACGCAATGCAGAGTAGTTTTCAAAATAGTAACAGCTTAACCTTCCGTGTTTGCAGCTCTGAAAACATTTCAATTGAATTAGAAAATGCATTTCATTCCAAGTAATTATTTTGCGTGACCAACGTTCATAACCCTGTTTCTAATGTAATTATTCCAAATACTGTTCTAATATTGAACACGTAAATGCTTCTTATAGCTAGGGTTTTTGAACTTTATTAAGAATAACGAGATTGTTTAAACACGAGCAGTTTAATGTTTAACTTTTTTTTTACTATAGGTGCCCTTCCATAATTCACCGAACACAAGGTAGAAGAACAAATCTCGAGTTTCATAAAACACTGGAAAAAAAAATTGAATGAAACCATTGTTCCTATCATAACTTTTTTTTAAAACAAATATTTTAAACATATGCAAATACATAAATACGATCACATATTTGCATTTTTAATAAAACAAATAGCAAATTATTTTGATAAGGTCAATGTTTAGGGTGTCTTTTGACATTCATAGCTTAATTAAATCGTTCAAAATTGCTGGAACCAACGTGATCGAATTAAGCGGCTTCCAGTTAATTTTAAGAAAGTTTGTTCTCTGGATTATAACAAATAACGCGTTCCAGAAAATTGCTCGAAACCTAAATGTTCGTATTTGATTCCGGCACCGTGACTGACGATAGTGCCCTAAAACCTGTACAGAGATCGGTTCTTAGTTGTTGCTTTTCTGAAATGTCCGAAGTCAGAAGTCAGGTAAAATAACAGAGAAACGAACTATCCACCGCAATTTTCAGACTCGAATCGAACAATTCACAATGAGCTCCGAATTTCCAAGCACTTGAGCGCTTGTGCATAAAGATGGCGTCTTCTCGCTTTAGGCCATCACCAGATCTGGCATGCAGTGGGTAAATGAAGCGCACCCGGGCCAATCCCAGCCCATTAGGCTTAAACGTTAAGTCGTAATTCAAGCTGCCTTTTCCTTCGCACAAAGCCATTCCTCAGCAGTTGTGTTGCTCAGAGCTCATCATTCCTCGTTAAACCCCACTCGGAATTTAACCCGTTGCGTGGTGCTTCACGACCCTCTTATCTGGCAGCGCATCTTCTGCAATTGTCGGTGGCATCGTTAAACTCGGTGCTGGGACTGCTTTTCTAATTAATGTTGAACGTGGAAATTAAAATCTGGAGCATGCATAACATAACGCAACGTCTTGTCTACGAGTTATTTATCAGCCTTATAGATTGCGCCATAGAACGAGCGCTAAACGAGAGGGCGCAAAAAGGAACGGGGCTGCCAATTGGCCCCCAGTGATTCCAAGGGCCATTCGGATCAGGGAACGAAAGGGTAAAAACCCTCCACATCCGGGTTTACACCACCGCAAAGCGAGCATGCATGTGCCAAGCAGGGTGGATTGCTGGTTTGGTAGTTTATGGCGCTGGAGAGCAATCGAGGTTATGTGGCAGCGTTTCCTTCGAGAATGTGCTGCCAACCACCTCGCCATTTTGATCACATCGTCAAGTTCCCATCCATTTAGCGCAGATCTGCGCGGAATGACAAAAGTTCAACTTCGCCAGAATGTCGTCGAGTGAAACCTTCGTAAGGTTTTGTAATCGAAAGATATGGCAAACGTGTGATATCAGAATCGTAAACTTGCAGATAGGGAGAAAATACAGGATGACCGCAAACAGTTCGAACAAGATGGCAGGTTTTCAAAACAATTTGTTGGGAGATTTTTGTCACTAGTTATTAGTTTGAACATAGTACAAGTTGTACTTGAAAAGACACGTTGTGTCGCTTCGGTTTCCTTGCAGATTTCCTATTAACTAATCAAAGACAGATCTAACCCCCATCATACCGATAAATGCTCATAGACTGAAATTGATTTCTTGTTTAACGTCTCCGCCCGCCCCATAGGTGGCACTCCGCCCCTATGAAGCCTATTCAATTTTAGATCCAATTAACTATAGCTAACTCGTTCTGCTTCACAAAGATATCATATGCTAACATGGCTGCTCAGATAATATACAGCGCTGCGTCTTTGAATTTTCTCCCATTATAATTACGATTATGATGTGAACTTCCAAGTTGAATGTTCATGACCGCAACGGTAATCTTAGAACCGATGATCATCTCATTCTTATTATGCCAACAGAAATAGAGAAACTGAAAAATTGTCAATGTATTTCTTTATGGGACCCAATGGCCTTTATGAAGATTTCATCATCGCGAAATTATCACTAAACATATTTCGGATTTGGATAAAAGTTATAAGCAGTGTTTGATAATGTCTGCTTGACGCAGAAAATCCATCCGAGTAGAGCCTTTGATGCATTAGATGAACGCATGTGCTTTGTCTAAACGTGTCCGTGCTTGTATGGAAGCTGTTCAAAATTGTTTCGCGTGTTTGCGTTATGTAAACATTTAGCAATTTGATCGAATTAAGCGATGCGATGATCCAAGTTATAGTAATTAAGTATAGAAAGAAATCCGTTCCAAAGGTTTTGATCGAATAACATGGCTGATCGGATTAAGCGCGATCAAACTAAGCGGCAAACAAATTCCACTTGCCCCTTAAAAATTGACAATTCGGTTTAACAATATTTTTTAAAATAAAAAAGGTCCCGTCCGCCCCACTACTGAGAATTTTTTACGTTAAACAAGAAATCAATTTCCGATTGCCTAAAGTTCAGTATAATTCACTCCTGTGCCAATTGTTTTGTCTTAGAATACGTTCAAATTATTTTTAAAAAAAATATCCCAATAAGATTAGGACAATGTCCACTACCGCACCGTACAATCAAATAGTCCAAAAAAGCATCATTGGAAAATGCAAATTTAAAAAACCAACGTTGAATCCTCTTTAAAATTCATAACCGCGCATCAAATTTCAACCAGTTCCACTATACGGCACATCAAAGACACTTTGACGTAATTAGTTTCCGAGATGGCATTTTTCCCTATCCGTGATATTTAAAAAGATAAATGATTATGTAAATTCCCTCCAACGTACGAGATTCCCCACCTTCTCTCCCACCCTTTCCCTTTGTTCTTTTATGACATAATTATCTTATGACTTGCAAACCACAGCCATGGATAATAGACGTACAAAGTACGTCATGTCCTTACTATTTGCAAGAAGCTATGACGTTTACTTCAGGATGTCAACCAAACAGTGCGACCCTTCACAGTGGCAAATTAAGATTTTTTAAAACATTTATATGGTTAAACAATGGAAATAGACACTATAGTATTTGCTGACCTCAAGAATAAAAAAGTAAGGCTTGTTAATTTATATAGCGAAATCTGTATTTTGTTGATATCGTATACTTACCAGAGCAAATCTGCATGGTTATTCATTCAAACATAACTCAATGAATTGATTGGCTTACCTGTAAATAGACAAACATTTCTTATAAGTATAAACTTCAAACAATACGCACTGTTATGTGATACAGTATGTTGTCATGTGAACAGCAGAGGGGAAAACACATAACAGCAACAAAGAATGAATGTTATAAAATGCTGTGTGATGGCAACAAAAACATCTTTTATTATGGTAAATCTCCAATTTATCTTAATGAAAGAGCAAATGTTCAAACGGGAATTGTCATCAAAATCTTTATAACTTTTTAAACTTGCAATGGGAATTACAGCACCTAAAGCATTTCAAGAGATCTAGCTAAAGATTTAATGCTCCGAGTTAGAAAACATCACAACTGTTATTAATTTTGCTCATAATTTTTCTTTTATTTTTAGCTTTTGCTGATGAAATAAAGCTGTTTTATAGTTTGAGTTTAAAACACCTTAAACAAAATGAATCTCTCGTCTGGAAGCGCCTTTATAATAGAGATTTACTGCAGTTTGCACGATGTTATAAAGACGATATACAATAGTTTACGATTCTCGAAATCTACGACTTCCCAACGTAACAAAAAAGAAACTGCGGATTATGCAAATCTCACTCAATCCTGGTTTCGCCCCAACAAAAAATAACTAATATATGTTAAACTTTATGCAAACAATTTCCCCAGAGGTAGCTGATAAATGTTGGCACCATTACAATAAATTATACGACGAAATAATATACTCGTACTTCATGAGTAATACAAACGTCCTATTTCTAGATAAAAAAAAGTTATTCTATTTACAGTAATTGCACGCGGCAATAAAATGACAATAACTAATTAAGTCTTACTCATGTCGTCAAAGTGTTAAACGCCCAAAAAGATTTGACCTGTGCATGCAAACAGTTTACGCAACTGCGCATAATTACGAAAATTGTGTACCTCGGGGAAATCTAGTTCAAATGTACAATGTGTATAAATGAGACGCAAGTGCTAAAGTACGCGATGCCTCATCCGCGACATTCCAATCGCATTATGCGAGACGAGATTGAAATTTTGCTCAGTTTGGCATGACAAGAAAAGTGGGCAATTTCATCTTCTCGTGTTTCTTAATTTTTTTTTCTATCTCCACATATTGAAAAGCATCCCCTTGACAAATTGTGGCAAAGCGCGTGTGAAAGTAAGCCGTAATAGATGCTCATGCAAATCTCCACCAACTTGAGAGTTCGCATCCTCAAATATTTCGCGAAAAATTCGGTTAGGATTCAGCTATGGCCGAGAAAGTGGAAGGGAATAGAAAGGCGCAAGAGAAACACGTGTTCGCGCAAAATCCCTAACCATGTTTGCTCGAAATAATCCCGCACGACAACGGGGGAATTTCGAGTGGCCGTGGCTTCAATCGCAAACAATGGAAAAAAACCAACAGAATTTTCAAACAAACGAAACACATCATTGACAGCTCTCGCATGGCGTCAACAAATACAGTCTGTCACTTTTGGAAAGTACGGCAAATTGCAAAATAAACAGTACAGCGGTCATTCATCAATGACTCTTCAAACGTTCGTTTTAGAACAGTCTAATAACAATAACACTACATTTCAACTTGCCTTTATCCAGAACCGCCGAGGAATCTGTTCATAATCCAAAGCGAATTATATGTGCCACTCTACTGGTGAGGACACAGTGAATGCTTATTGCAGGCGCTTACGACTGGGCATACACTAGCGCCACCAAGCGGGATAAGAATACGGCATGCGTTTTAAATGAGGGCGCACACAAAGAAATCTTAGCCGAGCCAAGCTAAGCGCTTATAAGCTTTCAAGAATGTTTTTTGGAAACCTGAAAGCATATTTTTAAGACAGAGTGACACACAGGTCACTATTGGTCAAAAGGGTATACCATCGATTGTATGCCACTTATGTACCGTAAAAACGTGTCCTGCACTCATCATAAGATGCTAAGATGTTTCACCTAGCATAACGCATCCAGTGGCGCCACCAAGCACACTGACCAACACGCTGATATCAGCATTCCTTGTGCGCATCAAAGTTGGGAACAAGAACTGGAACAAGCAGGAAAGAAGCCGAAATAAGCACGTCGAAAGTAAGCATTCACTGCATGTGTTCTCACTCAAAGTCCAGTTGTCGTAACATCTGAGAGATTTTTAATCTGAGAGATCTGAGAACATCTGAGAGATTGTAAGTTTTAAACTTGCCTCCAAATAGATAGTGGAGCGGAGCGGGCGAGGACTTAAAAACGCATTTGAAACAGTTTGGACTCAAAAAAAAGTCATAGATCTAATGTTTGGATAGACTACAACAAACAATACATCTTTAAAATTCAGTTAAAGTATCTTTTATCCCAAATGCCTGAAGGCCAAATGTATTCCATATTTTTGTTTCTTGATTTTGGAATATTACTTATTATTACATAAAAGTCTTGAGGGTTTAGAAAATAGAACTCAAGTCTAAACACAACATTCATTTGTTTCATATATACTTTATACATGTACGTGCACATAACCTGAAGATAATTTTAATATTCTATTTTTAATATTTTTGTGCACGAAACTACAGTATGTATGTGTATGTGTATATACAAGTACATTGTAGACGACGGTATAAGCTTGGAATTTTATACACTCTTAATCATGTAACTCCTAAATAGGCGCTAAAAATGTTCAAAAATGCCCTAGGTAATTTTGAGGTACAAAT
>JAQGBX010000977.1:0-28627 GCA_034698745.1 Megaphyllum sjaelandicum
ATGAAGGAAATGTACGCTAGAAAAAACAATACACTAAAAAGTGGTCAACATAAACAGGTGGTCACCATTCAAAGGTGCTCACTTTTCCAGGTTTTACTGTACATGTATATAAGGATTTTTGCGAAAAAGTATAAGGATTTTGGCGAAAAATTGTAAGGATTTTTCATAAAAAACTGTTAGGATTTTTGCGAAAAATGGTAAGGATTTTTCAGAAAAACATGTAAGGATTTTTGCGATAAAATGCAGGACTTTTTCAGAAAAAAAAGTATAAGGATTTTTTCAGAAATAAGTATAAGGATTTTTGCGAAAAAAATATAAAAATCCATGTACATCATGGATTTTTCCAAAAAAAATGTATTAGATTTTCCAAAAAAATTATATGGATTTTTCCGGTCACTTTTTAAGATAAATTAGCAATGTAATAATTGCTAAAAATACAACACAAAGAAGTCACTGTACACGATACACAGGTGGCCACTATACAGAGAATTTTCATGAAGGAAATGTACACTAGCTAGAAAAAACAATGCACTAAAAAGTGGTCAACATAAACAGGTGTTCACCATTCAAAGGTGGTCACTTTTTCAGGTTTTACTGTACTCAATTACAATTTGTAGATAACTCTGAAGATAAAACACCCAGTATAAACTGACCAGTATATTCTAGATGCAAAAACCAAACTAATGTCCAAGCTTTGAATCGAGAACCTTTGCCATTCTTATTCCTCAACTCCATCTTGTCCGAGGCCTTCACTCGTACGACTGGTCACTCTTTGGTCACTTTCATTATGTACATTTGCTTCATTTGCTACATTTGGTTCACTACGAAGAAACTAAAAGGGCCGAAGCCTAGAAAACGCATGAGAACCTTGAATTTTTACCTTCGCTCTTCTGGAAATCTGTATCTACGACATGGTCAGTGTCCATTGTCATGGTCAATTAAAACAAAAAAATTCAGAAGAAATTTTCGTAGGTCAATATTACTAGACGTGCACAATTATAAAGACAATATTAATTTTATGCGGTGCTAAATCCCATACTCCAAGTAATAAAAATGTCGGAAGCAACACTTGATATTAATAACTTTCGGTTTTACAATTTCCCTGACTTTTCCAAGCTTTAAGAAAAATTCCCTGACAAATAACCATATATCAAAAAATTGACATATTTTGTAAAATCGACACAATAAAAATATTTTTCAAAATTTATACTAACGGAAAAAGGTACAAAAATTAAAAAAAAAATCCGCACACAATTTTTTTGGAAAATCGAACAAATTTTGTATTTGGAAAATGCAGAAAGTTTTTCAAATTTGAACTCGGAAAATGTTGGAAAATTTACGAATGTGTACTGGGAAAATATGCCCTGATCTGAACATGTCGAAAGGTTAATTTCGGATCGAAACAACATGACTAGGTTGAATTTCCTTGACTTTTTTCAAAATAAGCCATTCTTACCTGACTTCTCCCTAACTTTTCCAAACATTTTCAAGTTCCCTGACTTTTCCAGGTCGGAGGAAAAACCCTGTTATTATTTACATCAGAATTGTTTTTCCGACATTCCTAGCATTTCGAGTATAGGGTTTAGCACCCTATGGTCGTTTGTTCTCGGGTTTTAGTAATGGACCTTGTGCAGATTTCAACAGCACGAATATATATCACGTGACATATTCGATGAAAAGATCACGTGATGTAGCCCCGTACGTAACACTGCATAAGTACAGTATACATAATTTTATAAGTAGGCGCACTCGCCGCTTTTTTGGGTGTCAAAAGCACCGCAGGGCCGCCCTGTTGGTTGAAGTGATCACTAAAGCCTTGTTCGCACGGACACCTAAGTGTCTCCTAAGTCTGAAAAAGTTAGGAGAGAGTCATCTAAGTGGAAAAAAACTTCTCTTAGCTAGGAGAGTAAACTTAGGAGACTCCTAAAGTTAAGAGACTCATAAGTGATTGCGATGTGCTGTGATGGCAGACTATGCAGTCCAGTAATTGCCATGATATTGTCTTTTATCCCTAAGCAATGGATAGTCGCCCATTGTGGAATTATGTGAGTTAGAGTTGGTGAGTCGTGCAAATGCTACTCTCCTAACTGACGTTTTCTCCTGGTTAAGTGACTCTCTTAGTTAAGTCACAATTTAGGTGTCCGGGCGAACAAGGCTTAAGCAATAGTTTCAATTTCAACACTTGACTTTTAGCATTGAGCTTTGAGCTACAATGTATTCAAGGCGTGAGCTGGTGTTTCATTTGATATCGATTTAAACTTAAAATAGATTTGCAGCTTCTAATCCTCTGACAATGAATAGACAGAATCAATCTAATTTAAATACTTATTTATGTTCAGCATGTTTAAATAGCTCGTACATCGAGTTTATTTTGTATTGCTTTGTTTAAGTTTGAAATTAATCATTTGCGAGATTCCTGGAAACGTGCATATCAAACACACCACAATTAACATGTTCTATATATTTTTTTGGAAACCGTCTAATTGAGGTAATATAATGAACGTATATTTTGTAAAATCCTTTAGAGATTTAGGCCATAATCTTGTAAGGATAATACAACCTGACGCTTTTCCAGAATTTATCAAACTTCAAAACTGGTAAGAATGTTTGTGTTTTAATAGACTCGTAGATAGGCTAGACTACACTGTATATGCAAATTTAAGCAACGTGGGATTAGCTTTCGGGACAAATTTAATTAAATGGTTTCAACGTCACATTAATTTCATTAGTGTGCACGTTATTAAAATCTCAGTTAAAACGCACCCTCAGGGTGCGCAATCACTGCTCATGAAGCACGTGTGACAAGTTCAAGCAGAAAATGTTGTACGCAAATCAAAATTATACGTTGAAAATGTGATTAAAACGTCGAAAAGCGAATCATTGGAATGAACCAAATTGCTAGTCTGTGAACTGGGTATTTTTCCCCGAAGCGAAGAGCATATTGTCATTTTTCATATGAAATACTGATAGAATCGATTTACATTTTATTAAAAGACACACGATCGTAAATAAATGTATAGTGTATATCAATAATTGTAATTTTTTAACAGGTATCTAAATAATAATAGTTTATCCAGCATACCAGATGAAATCATCGAAAATTGTGATTTTACGACCTTACTCTCAACTCCAGAAGGGTAAGAAATTGTTTTAAAATAATCTGATGTTTTTCATGACGAACATTTAATTAAAATCCAGAAACATTTTATATTTAGTAACCTAAGAAGTTTTTAAAGTTTGTTTTTTCTCATATCAAACAAATATACTGTATACAGAAACGTAAGATTTTTTAAAAAGTTTTTTTTCTTCTTATTTAGTACCTTTAACAAGTTTATCATTAAACATGTTATATCCAGAAACGCCAGAATCATTTTTTAAAGTTTTTTTTTCTCATATCAAACATTTAAAATCCATAAACATTTTATATCTAAAAACGTAACATTTTCTAACGTTTGTTTTTCTCATGTAGAACCTTTGTTTACATTGTTCATATCGAACAGTTAAAATCCAGAAAAGTTTAGTTGTTTCTTATATCGAATATTTAAAAAGCTACAATACATTTCATCAAAAGTACACATTTTATTACCAAAATTACGGATTTACAGAAGTACATATTTAAGTGGCAATTTTTATCGTAAAACTTACTTTATTGAAGCAATGTAAATGCTGTTATTAAATGTAACAAAATTAATGATCTGATAAGTTTTCTCGTTATATCCAAGAATTATAATTATAGAAGTCAAACATTTTTTTTTGTATTTTCTAAGGATGTTTAGGGAAAACCCTTTAATTTGTGACTGTCATGTAACCCGATTGTGGTTGCTGTTAAAAGAACGCGGAAAAAGCAACCTGACTTGCACATTTCCATCGAGTAAAAATGTGTCGGAAATTGTGAGCCTTCGTTCAAGCGACTTGACCTGCGACAACGGTAATTAAGTTAGCACATCCATAAATTTAAATATTACGCACTCTGATATGTGATGAGCATCTTAAATCTTTCTATCTGCATCTGTCACTACCTACAGGTAGCGCTGCGATAGTGTCTTAATACTGGGTACACAGTTTCTTGCGCTAGAACGCGCGATAATGTATATTACTGTATGTGCATTAACCAAAGTACATGTAGTGTATATTTTGTGCATTAACCAATGTACATGTATATTATGTGCCACCCTACAAAGATCGACTTCACTTGAATAATGTGGTTCGTATACTAAATAAGCCGTCAGGGTAAGAACAAACTCATGAATGCTTAGCCGGGCCGAGCCCAAAAAAGGGAGAACAGCGCCACAACTATATATCTTTTTTTTCTTTCTTTGGGGGCCCCTCTAGACATCCGTACTTATCAACGCTTGTTGTAAGCTCGGCCCGGCTAAGCATTCAGTGTGTTTTACCCTAAAGGCTGATTTACACCAGCCGAGTGTTTTGGCAAGTCAGCTACTCCACCCAGTAGCCTACTCGTCCAATGTGAACTCACATTTTACTACGACGTAGTCCTGGATTTACATGTAGGCTACTGGTTTCTCCAGTTAATTGGCGAGACAGAGAGAGAGAGTGTACTAAGGGGTCTCAGCCCCTTCTGACATAAGTAGATAGATAAATATCCTGTCGCAGATAAGTTATTTCTTTACAAGTTAGTTTGTTAGTATCATGGTTAGTTAGCGCTTATTAGGTTATTGTTATTGTTAATGCCCCAGTGCCAGCATCCCGAAAGGGCGGGGGAATAGAACCAGGTTCTATTTTTTGGGCGACTCGCCAAAACACTCGGCTGGACTAAATCAGCCATGGAGTAACACAGTGCCAAACCAAGAGAAGTAAACCCTACAAAAATTGCAGTTTATCCTACACTTTATGCCGTGTGCATTTATAAAATACATTAATAAATTTAAATAGCTGCAGTTTTTTAAATACATATACATTTACAGTATTTTCACATACAGTACATGTACATTTACAGTATTTTGAAACGCATGTGCATTTACAGTATTTTGAAACGCATGTGCAATTACAGTGTTTTGAAACGCATGTGCAATTACAGTATTTTGAAACGCATGTGCATGCATTTACAGTATTTTGAAACGCATGTGCATGCATTTACAGTATTTTGAAACGCATGTACATTTACAGTATTTGAAACGCATGTACATTTACAGGATTTTGAAATGCACGTGCATTCACAGTATTTTGAAATGCACGTGAATTCACAGTATTTTGAAAAGCACGTGCATTCACCGTATTTTGAAATACATGTGCATGCATGTACATGTATGTTTGGGATGAAATTTAGCATAAACTTCAATGTAAATTTATTTCGAATATTTTTCAAAATTTATTTTCAGTGTACATCTAGATGTAATGGATGTTATGATGTTGTTTATTAGCATTGTGGTTTTTGTTGAAATATGAGGAATTTTTATGCTTTCCTCAGATAGTCACGTAATTGCCGAATCGTGCTCCGGAAATGAAAACGCAAGCTACAATCCACAATCGTGTAAACGCTTGCGAGAGCAGTTTTGCTCATCGACTAATTCTAACAACTCTTGCATTTGCGCAGTCGACAAGAATTGCTTCGGTAAGCATTCTAAAATTTCGTTTTCACTTATATTCAGCGTGATTTCAAGCTAACTTAAGATTTTGGATCTATTCCATTTTCGAATATGTGATCTGTATTCGAAGAGTAAATCCAATTTATCCATATTAACTTTGCCAATTTTGAATTACTTAAACGTTTTACGGAATAAACCCAAATTTACTGTAGACACGTTTTAAGTTTTACGCGATTCAGCCATTTTAATTTCTGTTTATTATCTAGTTTGTCCAGATAAATTCTATGGAATTCATAGTTCTATCACTCACCGGTGCAGCCCTTGTCCCAATCTAAAAAGTGGGGGTTATGGGGCCCAGCACTTCAATCAGTGCCAGTGTCTACCGGGGTTTGAAGAAATTGGGCTGAAATGTCAAGGTATGGTAATTTTGTTTACCTCCATCTTCAAGTTGTTATAAATATGTAATTAATAATCGAGACTATGAAATACATAACCAAAGTTTTGGTTATGGATATTATTGAACCAAATAATACAGAATTTTGCTATTTTTCCACCTCATGTTTGTCAAATATTACGTAGATTTCGGACTGCAAATTTGAGTCGTCATAGATTTGCTTATTTATAGTTTTATTATGGAATTATTAAACAATTTCTAAGCAAAATTATAACTTTGAGTTGCTTTCAACGTAGAATGCCCGAGCAACACCTCTAAATCCGAACTGGGGCCTCAGCAATGCACCCCTTGCAGGAACAACATTACAGAAATATGGCGATCAGCAACGAAAAAGTGCGGTTGCGCAAAAGGATATGCTGATTCGAATTTTGGAGCATGTGAAGGTAAAATATTTTCAATCTTTCCACGGATGATTTAAAATATATAAAACTCCATTAAAGCTCAAAATAAAAACTCGGCTCATGGGTGCCCCTTAAATGTTGGCAAACACTGCCAGCTTAGCTGTAATGTTAGAAGGCCATGTATTGGGTAAGTTTTGTTAAACGTTTTAAAAGTTTCCGCACTTTTATGGTGCTAAAAAACTATAGATGTGTAGATCTATAAACTAATTGGTAATTGGAACGTGAGTTTTCCACTCGTGGAAAATTTTGATTACCGTACATTTCTAAAATGTCCAGTTCATGAATGCTGCATGCAATAGAATGGTGGTCATAAAGGGCTTCTTTAATATCCATGATGTCTGCCAGTCCTCATCATTTTCAGAATTTCACTCAATAAGGGCGCTTAATCAATGGAATCCATCGATTTTGTCGTCATTCAAACGCTATTTGCGATTATTGTGTGTTAATCTTATATTTGCAGTGCTTACTAATGTTAGCCTTGGAAAAACAACCAACGTTGGATCTCATACTGGGATAAATAATGCAGTGGATGTCATTTCACGTAAGTTTATTAATATCATCAATGTTTTACTTTCTTCCTTGACAAGTTTTACTTACAATAAACACTTTTCCGTGAATTCTTAAGTCATTTGGAAGCTAGGAAACATCTCGTTGACGAGTGCACCTATTACAGGGTTCCCACAGACCTGGGAAGTCTGGAAATGTTAGGGAACTTGAAAATATCTGGAAACGTCTGGAAAGAATGACTTATTTTATAAAAGTCAGGAAAATCCCATCTATTAATGAAGTGACTATCCAGAATTTAATGTATATCTTCCCGTGGTTAGCTCAGGGACTATTTGCAAAAATTTTAAATTTTCCCAGTGCAAATTTTTAACATTTTCCCAGTGTAAATATGCAAAATTTTTAACATTTTTGCAGTACAAATTTTTACGCCAACAGATGGCGTAGTACAGTGGTGTCACAAAGTCGTAATTTTGTATTCGAAAAAAGCATGTTTTTAGCTGTCACATGTGTAACATCTACGTAATTGTTTACCGTAAACCCGCGCGTATGCGAAGGCAACGTCGTGTGAAAATTTGAAAGCAATCGGTGAAAAACTTTCGAAAATATGGGAAGTCGAACAAACTGCCAATTACACTTTTATTAAGATAGATAAATATTCTATATTCCATATAAAATATATGTACTACACCATTCCATGTCGATGGAATGGCAAGATATGCATACCGTGGCAATCACTGCATGCACTACTGCATTGCCAATCGGCATACACACAGGGGCAGCATTCGAGTGTATCAGCGGTTTACCATAGGAAATTTATATGTATTCATGGGTCGAATAAGCTTTGCAAACGTTTTTAAGAGAATACGTACATGTACTGAGAAATGAGAAGCTCGCCGAAAGTTCTAGCCCTGACCTCTACAACAACTTTCCGAACACGCCTTACCGTATCCACTTTAACGGCTTGATATGAAAGGGTGCGAACTTATTTGTCTTGTCATGTGATGCCAGTCCAAATAGAGGAAATGAAAATGGGAGTCGGTGTTGGTTTCAGAGAAAACAGATTTCGAACATGACGAGGTGGCGGTGGTTGCGAGCAAACCAATTGGCCACGATGAAGCCCTACATTCCGGAAACTTATCCGTACGCACGTGTACGATATCGAACAAACGAGCGTAAAAACGGTTCGCAAATAACAAAAAAGCTTATGCACGAAAAGTGATGATTTTCTACAGTTGAATAATCAGCTGTTTGTTCATTGGTCAGTCGCTCGATTTCCTGTTCGTATATATAGAAAACGCTTTCAAAGGGTTCTCCATCCCCCCCTAGCTCCCCACACGCTCAAAAGGCAGGATTGTCAACAATGGCGAAATTTGGCCCTAATTAATTGCGCTTGTTCCAAAATGGCGCAACGCAACTAATGGGTGCATTATTCTACGCCTGAATAATTAATTAAAGTCAATTAGAGCCATAGAACCTACCTTAGCCAGTGTCTTTTGGTGATGGACGTGTGACAACAGATGGCGTCGTACTGGTCAGCAATCCACACGATTAAAATGATATAAAACGCCGTCGTCGTATCGTTGAAAAATTCGGACATAATGGCCTCCATTCCTGAAAAGTTAAAACGATTATTTTCAATTAACGGGCGGCAATTTTTAATGGCAGCTGCCAAAAACGTTGCATTTATGCGAGGGAAAGAAAACTTGGCTGCAGAGGGAAACTAGGAATGACGACAGGCATGAAAAGTAAACATTGGACTCGTGGGCCATTAAAACTTAATAGGAGCGTTAAAAAAGATAAAGCTCCCATTAAATTGGAGATTTCGTTCCCACGGAAAAGCAAAGGGTGATGTAAACAACTAGAAATAATGCAGCGATGTAAGCGAACATGTTTGAAATCGCAGTTTTTGGTTTCCGAAGCATTTTTATTTTTCTGGAAAACTCCAAAAATAAACGTCCGAGCTAAAATTTCTCAAAATTGGTCAAATTTAACTTTATAATTCGATTTAATAGGGGAATTATCGCGAAAAAAACTGTAACGAGCATCGGTATCAGTAATCCTAAAAATAGAATTAAAAGCAGTCTTGAAAGAAAATTGTGTGGGTGTTTCCAAAAATGTATAATGTAACATGAAAATGAATAGTAAACAAATTCACGTTATACGATCGTAGATGAAATTTCGCTTATAATCAGATAGTTTTTGGACAAGTACGACAGATCTGTAAATGCCCGTGCAAATTTTTTCATACTATCCTAATTCCAAAGTTCATGTTATAGAGAAATTTCCACGCAAAACACTTATTTATCCTAACGATCCAGACATATCGCATTTGAGGACCATAATTTCAAAATTCAAGATGGCGACTTCGATACCTCCATAAAGTACATTGTACTGAACAGCAAACAACAGACCTAAACAACAGCGACCAAACACGGGAGAATAAAGGACACGAACTACACTTATGTCGCCCACGATAATTGACTCAATCTTAAGATGAGTCGCCCCGTTATACAGCTAATTTGGTTTGCTCGTCAGTGTCAAGTTTCGTTAACCTTAACACAGAGGGGGTTGTCTCGACTAAATTCAGCCAGGGTTCTTCGCAAAATAAAAAAAAAAGCTAAGACAAAGATGGAGGAAGGTAAGATGCGTAAGTGAGAGATACGTTACGGGTGTTCGCCCTAATCGCGGTTCCTAACACGAAACGGCTTAAGTGCATCACTCCGAACACACTTCACCGTAATCGAATTATTAAGAAATCCCGAATTGGAGATGCAAACCTCCTTTGATTTTACGATAATGCAGCTGGCAAAACCCGTGCGTGGATTAAGACATACGCCGAATTTGCAATAAACTAAATTTGTGTCAAGATCGGTAAAATGAACAATAGGGTTGCAATTTCAAATAGCAAGATGGATCGGAAAAAGAATCGAAAAAATAAATTGAGAATCGAGGCTTTTACACCTGCAAGGCCCCGAAACCACGCCGGATGAATCAATAAAATCATCGAAAGAAAGCGGGCATGAAGAAAATTGATCAATCCATTTTAAATTGATACGAAAACGAGCGGAATAGTACAGAGAGCAGTACAATTCTACAATGTGTACATTGTACACATATTACAATAATATTTTAAAGTACATATATTGTAATAGTTATCGTATTTCGCCGCAGGTTCGCGCTTCCATCGCAAACAACGAATGAAAATCACGCGTCGTTTCATCTATTACAACTTTTGAACTGTTGCAAGTGCGATAGTTTTGAAAATCACCCGAGCATTGGTTATACCAGTAACGTATAGTTTGCGAATAAAGGGCAATCATTTTCACGGTTCATCCTCCCTCTCCGATTCATTCTATCCCAGAAACGATTAATTTCTTTTAAGGTTTTTACATGTACACGTAAATGCAAACTCTCCAAAGAAATATGGATACATGTACATTTCATACACTTCTAATGACTCGAAATATCCATACAGGTGTACTTTAAAAAAAAACCTTTTCTTTGACTATTTCAGGTCCTTCCAATTTCCCTGACAATTCCAGGCTTTTCAGGCTTTCCGTAACTAGGGGAACCCTGTTCACGGCCTCAACCAAACTTGCCTTAAGAAACATATTTCTTAAATATTTTCCTTCGTATTTCCCTAACTCAATTTTTTCTGCAATACAACACCTCGAACCCTGAAGAGGCCACGATGTGGCATCCCTATCGGCGATCGACGCTTCCCCCGTGATAGGTCATTCGCGAAGGGCAAAATAGCCAGGACCATCGAGCCGCACATGACCATGCATGCACCTGAGCTCCCCGAGCATTTCTAGAGGCTGACCACCCCTATTTTCTTCACAAGTGCCACGCATGCAGTTGTTATTTCGCTGAATCACTAGGAAGGCGACGTGCGGCACATATTCAATTAACAAAATGGCATCGAATGAAAAATATGGCAGCGAAGCCAAAAGAGTGAGTGGGGGCCGCCCATCAACTCCCATTTCGGTGCGTTGCATGACGGGAAGAGGGAATGCGAACGCCTGGGGCCGGAAATTGCCAAGTTCTCAGCATGGAAGTCGAGCTGTCATTTTTTAAGCATCCAGCAATATTCTAGGCGTTTAATGAGAAGCCGTACGTATAGGCACCAAGATGGCAACGGAGGAGGGGGAGGAGCGCCTGGGTAGCGCAACGGCGATAAATTTTCACTTAGCGCTCTGGCATCCAAATTGAAAATGAAGTCTTTATTTGACAACGAAGGCAAATGGGCGCGTTCCTCGAGCCCCAGGCCTCCTGGCGGCGACATTCCCCAACAAATCATTCAACTTTCGAACGCAAAAAGTTCATGATGAAATTCCTCGGTGGACATTTAGTTAAAAACGACCACTGGCATACTCGGCACGGGCAATATGCTAAAAACGATCAATTTAAACTACGCGCCACCTAGTGACCACCCGACGCGACGGAATAAACTCGGGACAAGCGAGAAACGTTCGTTCGTAAGGCACTTTTTTAAATTTTTTTTTCTAAAATATTTTCGGGCTAAGCATAAGAACGAATTCTTTGATTTTCGGCGCTGATCAACAGGGTTCCCCCAGATCTGGAAAACCTGAAGAAGTCAGGGAAGATTAGCCTATGGAAAAAGTCAGGGAAATTCAACGCAGTCATGGAGATCCAAAATTGACACTTCTACAAATTTGCAAAATTTCCAACGTTTTCTACGTTAGTTCTCAAAATTGTCGTTAGTAAATTTTGAAAAATATTTTCCAGTGTCGATTTTGCAAAATGTCAATTTTTCACATTGACATTGGTCAGGAAAATTTTTTTAAAACCAGAAAAAGTCAAGGAAATTAAAAATGAAATTTCTGGGGGAACCCTAATCGAGCAAAAATGCTACGGTAGTTCATGTAGCTAATAAGCGATCTGTGAATAGAAATGACATTTTTCGAAGAGAACTGTTCAGAAGCAAAGGAACGAATAGCTTATTTCAATTCCAGGTAAATATTCACTCTGCGTCATATTCAAGGATACTCTCCGTTCAGGTGGGCATTCATACTACCTCATCTGGTAAAACTTGCAGGTGAAATTCGATTAACTCAATTGTGCCGTGTTTGGAAGACAGGTTCGAGGAATAACAACCAACATTCATGGGTGCACATTGCAAGGTGGAATATTTGTTCCCATATTCATGTATAGGAACATACGTGTATAAGTGGAAAATGTTAGACGCTATAGATGTACATATAGAGAACTATAGATTCGATGATATAGGCTACAGTAGTACCTATGCGGATGTACATAACATTTAAGTGGAATTCCAATGTTTATTCTTCATACACGTAAACGCGCGTGTTCTATTTCTCCTCCAGGGGCGCCACGAGTCGCTAAAACGTCCGTTCACTCTCATTGCATGACAGACACCGTCAACGTGATCCAGCCATTGTGACGTCAAACCGCGAGGAGCCAATCGAAAGAAGCCGTGCTTGGCAAAAAAAGTAAGCAAAAGCCACGTAGAAAGGGGGGAGGACAATAGGAGCTTAGTGCTTTATCAAAAAGAAATGCATAGAAAAAAAATGATTTCTTGGAGAGAAGGGATATCCCAGAGTGCTCAAGGTGGTTGCTCCCCGTTGTCTTCGCATTCCCGGCATGCACTCGCGGATCCGGCGCGACGCGCTATTTGTCAGGTTGGGGAATCCAGGCGTAATTGAGGCAAGAAGACTTCGTGAATATTGGCCGGGTGTTTAGGGAAATGGCAGAAGTATTGATCTGATCGGTCGGCGGGAGGACATCATTGAGTGTCTAATGTGGAATTGAGAGAAAAGCCTCTTTGTCAGGGCCATGATGGATGGAGAGCGATGGTGCAAAAGGGAGGGGTAGGGGTAAATGGGAGGGAAGGGGGGGGATCGATCTCATTCTCGTCTATGGAGTCGCCACGTTCGCTCCAAACCACCCGTCACGTGACTTCATCCTCCTTCCATTACCTTATTTACCCCCTTATTTTCTCTCATCGAAATACAATTCAGCTGAAAAGCAGCAGCAGCAGTCGATGACACGCGAGCTGAGAGAGGGATATTCCCTCATCACAATCCCAAATTTAGTTTTACTGACATCGGTCCATTTTAGTCCCGCTCTCGCCGGATATTTATCCGATTTAAATTAACAAAAAAAATAGTTTTCCCCTAATTAATTATGGCAATTTGAAAGCACGAAACGTAATTCAACAACAACGGCAAAAATGTTAATACGATAATCTTGAGCGTTAAATGGGTAGGGGTATCATTAGAGGCTGCTTGCACTAAATGTATTGCTCGAAAAAGATATTAATTGCGTGCATTCATTAAAAACTTTTAAATATAGAGGAAATAAACAGTAAATGTTTTAAATTCACGCTTCAGCGAGTAATGGAGTGATCATCACGTATTTTAAATGGGTGAGAACTACGACAGATTGAAAAGAATATACACATAATGATAATATTAATGCTCTTCAAACAAGATACTTTATGCGGGGAAAACATAACTACTTGTATACACAATACCATTTAATAAGTAATGCATAGTTTTTAAATTCTATATGAAATTCTAGCGCTATAAGGTGCGTTCAATTTTGAAACTTGAAACAAGGGAGTCTGCACTGAAAACGTATAACGACGTTGCGCGAAAATTTCTAATTGAAATGTTCATGGGAAATAAATGTTGCTTATCATCGATGATAGAGATTGAAAGAACTGCGGAGAATCCAGTCGTAATTCGCCGATAAGAGTAATCGAAATTTTATGAAACCCGTTTAAAAGAAAGCCGAAAGCATTTTACAAAGACGTCTTGCACATTGTCCTCCCGTTACATCAGAGGTGAGAATATATTAGTAGGGCGCGGGTAATGGCCTTGGTCAATATTTGACAAAGATTATTCAACGAAGCACCATTTCGCTCGGCGGTAACTCCGATTCTTTGATTTTGGGAATCGGCGAGCCAACGAAAATAAAATCATCTCGGAGAAATTGTGGGTGTCAAACGAAACGATAGATCTTGAATAAATACTTTCAGGTAAAAGCAGCCCCTGAAATTCAGCAATCACCGCAAGCGCGTATTGCGAGATTGCCAACGTTAGGGAGCAAAAACATTATAAAAAAAACATTCCAAAATTTATTTTCATTTAACATCGGCGTTAATGATTCGATACAGACTCTTTAACTGATCATTTCATCGACGCGTCGTTTCGAATAATATAATCTGATAAGATCTTATTGCTATGTCATGGCACAGAGGTATTAAAACTTCCCAAATCAAACGAGCAATGCAGCTTTTGGTACCAATTTGGTACCAATATGATGCAGTATTTTTGTGGCACATAATTTATCATAGATGGAGCTGGGAGGTTGCGTTGCACGTATCACCGCTAGGGTAATACAAGGCACGCGTTGCTGAGCTTCTTAGTCGATGAACAGATTGATTTATACGAGAGGGCTTTTTTCAGCCTCTGCGGTCATTTATTCGCCAATCCTTCCTCTTCCAATTTTGGCATGCAAAGTGGGTCTAAATGCCTTAGAAAATGCACTATCAATCAAGCGCGAGCTACTTAAATTAAGGAGCGAGACACCTCAATCAGTTGCCCAGATGGCCCGCACTTTCTCCATGGCACGGTGAGATATGTTAAACTCGAAAATATACGGAGTTTCCCATATATATATTTCACAATCAGCGCTTAAAAAGCAAACTAACGTTTGAGATGCAATGCTCCCTGTCGAAAAACAAAAAGAAGGGGGGGGGAGCAATATCAGTTAGGAGATTGGCTCGAAGGAGACGAAAATCCAATACTCGAAGACTGGCAGGGAAAAATTGCTAAGATTCGAAGTGATCTAAAAACTGAGTGAAATTCTAAGGCTCGAATTAATAATTCACGAGTGCTTGTTCAGCAATTTCAGCAAATTCAACGAAATACAAGTCAAAATGAACGAATCATTTAGCCATCGCACAAATTTGGAACGGTTTCTGTCGAAAAGACAAATTAATAACGCGGTCATGAACGTCGAACGACTGAATTCAACCACATTATTGATTTGTTCCTCACTTTCGTAACTCATCTCCGAACAAATTAAAATCAAAATATCTGGTAACGTACACGTATGGACTAGACGTTACAAACTGTACGTTAAATTCAACGGCTATTTATACGAATGTTTCGATTGCGTTTAAGATTAGAATTAACGAAACACAAAAATGTAGGTGAGCATCTCCTGAATAGATTTCAGCAGTGAGACGAGTGCATCGTCTTGAAGGGGAGGTTCCCTGTTTAGCGTCCTCTTTCACAATACTTAATTAGTATTTTTAATTCCAATCTGCAAATCAAAATCCCACATAATCCCACGCGGGACAGCGAGAGCAGTGCAGCTCAATTCAATTTCTAATTGCAGATCCTGAATTGACTTTAATTCAATTTTCATAAATAACGGAAGACCTACGCGTGGCGATGGAAAGAGCGACAAAACCCTATACAGAAAGTACAGATCTTGGCGTACACTTTTTCTCTTAAGAGGCACAACGATCCACTCTGGAACTACAGAGAGACTCGTTTAATACAATTCGTAGATTTTAAAGATTATATTATTAGTAAATCAAGGACCCATTTTGTGACCAACGCCTACTTCTGACAAACAGGCGTACGATTTCTACGGATGTTTTCAATATTTAAGAAGTATACGTGTATTTATTTCAATTAATAACAAAGATAAATTGTAATATAAATATTAAAAAAATAATCCAAAAAAATTTATCGTCTTACTAAATATGTAGCAAAAAGACGATAGATCGTTTTTACACAAAAGACTTCGCTTTTCGGAAAGAAACACGAATCAGGATGCATTTATCCCAGATTACTACGGATAAGGATCAGGACGTTATTGGCTAAACAAGGTATTCGAATTTACTCATACTCAAATTAGCAATCCATTCCAAAGAAGTATTAACAAATGAACATTAAACATGTTCGATCTCACAGCATTTAAACGAATAAAAAAAGTTGATGTAAGAGTTCACGGTAAGTTAGTGCTACCTACACTCTGTAGTTACAGTAAATGTTATTTCCATGAAGTCTTATAAACTAAACTATGAACCTATATGGATTACCTACGGTTGCTATAGTTCTTTGATAGGAAAATTAAACAATTTTTCACATGCGAACGGTCGCGAAAGAATAAAACAGCTCGAGGATACACGCGTGTGTAATATAAAATTCCTTCCCCATGAATTGAAAATAACGCAAAAAAAAATCGCTCGAGAGGATAATACATTGAAAAAATATTTTTAAAATGTGGAAAAACAAGTTCTCACCCACAATTATATATATTTTTTTGGCAACGAGATGTTTCATAACCACAAATCTAAGAGAAATGATAAAATTAAGAAAACAATATTATCATATTTTGTTGTTGCCTATAGCGACTTCTCTCTATCTGCGATTTCATTTTTAATCAAAATTTAGTTCATAATAGATCATATTAGATCATAATAACATCATTCATAATATCCGATCATTTTAAGGAAGAAAAATTCAATTGAAAACTTTCAATGTTATGAACAAATGTAACGGCAATAATGATCATGAGTGTGAACACAGAAAAGTTTCTTTGAGCCACCACCAGGCGTCAGCGTGTGTAAACTCATTTTTGTCGTCCATTTCAACCGAGAGGTTGACACTCGGCAATGGCAGCTGTCTGCTTATTAGATTTTTCCGATAAAATCCGCAGTAGGGCGGATCTGGACCGCTCGCACATCCGCAATTTCAAATTGTTTAATTTGACGAGAGAAATCGCTGCATTAGATTTTGATCCGAATTTTTATTCAATATCTTTTCCACTTTAGGAAGCTAATTCGAGGCATTTTTGCTCGTTTGTTGTTGCCGCTCCATTGATCCGCTAGGGCAAAGCCTTATGTATATCAGTCGCCAGATGACCGTCAATGATTAGGCAATAAGAAAATCGAAGACACGATCAACGTATCTCTCTTATAGGCCCCTCGCCCATTTGACACAAGATAACATTCCCACGACTTTATACACGAGTGCACTGTCAACACGAGGATCAGCGCAGCATCAGGTTGCTAAGCAACAGGTGGGCAAATAAAGCGGCTTTCTATAGGAAGAGGACTCGAAATTATGACGGTGTATTCTACCCGAGCGACGTGTGGGTCGACACCGATATTTGATTAAACAATATGCTATATACAAAACACGGTATAATGAGGTGAGCATTAGGAGCTAATCAAGCTCTCATCCGAAATAAGAGCAGGACACTTCCTGCTTAATTTCTGTATTGAAAACTAGAAATAAGAAAAACAATATACTTGTACAAATGTCAGGCGTTTCGTTTCCAAGGATTTTGAAATTGTAGCTAATTCAAAAATAACCCACATGCATAAGAAAAAAACGGTCCATTTCTTAACCTTTATAAACGTGCGAAGATAAGTTCATGTCTGGATTTTTTTAAACATGCATTCGTTATTCATAAACAATGCATCATCTGCGTAAGATCGCATTAATAGGAAGATGCTGCCCCTATTCGAAGGCAATCATCGCATGCACCCAAGTGCTTTTAAATGGGGGCAGTAAGGGGTCCGGGAGCGAGTATACAAAGAATGCTTGTTGCAGGCGCTTACCACAGGCGTTACACTAGCGCCACCAAGCGAGATAAGAATGCGGCATGCTTTTTAAATGATGGCGCACCAACAGCACACAAAGAAAGCTTAGCCGAGTCAGGCTGAGCTTATAAGAAGCGCTGATAAGATTTCAGGAATGTTTTCAACATTTTTTTTTTGAATTCCGAAAGCAAATTTTTACGACACAGAATGACACACAGATTACTATGCACATACACTATGTTCCGTAAAAACGTGTCCTGCGCTCATCATGACATGCTAATGCGCAAATTTTTAAGCGGAATGTTTCACCTAGCACAACGCATGCAAAGGCGCCACCAAGCACACTGAGCATCACGCTGATATCAGCGTTCATTGCGCGCCTCAAAGCTGGAAACAAGAAGCTGAAAACAAGCACGAAAGAAGCTGAAAGAAGCACGTCGAATGAATGTAAGCATTCTTTGTGATCGCGCCCTTAGAACGTGCGCTCTACGTGCACGTTTTTTTTCCGGAAATTTTGTCAGCGCAGCTATTTGCAAATTCCGTGGATTCTTAATCCTTCCACCACAGTATTCTGACCAGCCGAATTTAGGTGTCGCCCTGTATTCGATGGAACGAGTGCCTCGCGTGTATGCAAGTACGAAGGCGGTGAAAACGAAGTGAGGGAGGGAGAGAGAGATCAAAAGTGTCGCTAAACCAATTCAATATTGACCTTTTTCCTAATAGTTTCCGGACTGCGCATGCGTGAATCCGCAGCTCGCCCTTCTGTCAAAAACTAATTTAACGAACAAACAAGAGCGCCTTCATTTTTATGGTTTCAGGGTTTTGTCCCATTTTTCTCAGAGTTTGACTCGAAGGGAGAAGAAATGTCCCCGCAAAGCCTTACAAGTAGCGAGGGAAATACTGTTCTTTGCCAGCGAGAAACTTAGTGACCAAAAGTACGAAAATCAGCTTGGAAAAACGAGAAAACCCAATGGAACGCTGTTCCCGTTGGCTCACAAAGAACGATCAGGAAATTAAATATGGCGGCGGTGGCACTTACGAGGCGCCTTCTTTAAGATACCGTCTTTTTCTACGGGCTCACTTTGTGACAAACTTAACCCGGGGTTTGATTGATGCAATCAGCGGGATCGCGTATATTATCTTAGCTTAAAGCGACTTATGGCAAACAGGGAAACTGAGGGAAAGCGTCAAGGTGGGGGGGGGGGGGAGAGGGTAGGATGCCCACCCTCCCAGGATTCGTCAGGCGGATTCCCCGCACAGTCAATTAGACTAAATTTAAAATAATTAGGTTTAAAAGGGTTTCGGGGTACGTAGAAATACGGAAATCGATCAACGCGGAGTTTAAGACACGCTCGCAGGCCCTGCAGTTGGACGATTTAATTAGTGAAAGACTATAATTTTTTAGTTCGATAGTTAGACCTACTGCACTTTCTCATTGTACATGTAGACCTCCCACGCTATGGATAAGAATACATTGAATGCTTATTGTAGGCGCTTACCACTCTGCGTACGACTACAAGGTGAGGCAAAAGCCTGTAAAATCTTGTTGCGCGTGCAATAAGCATTTGTGCGTTCTTTATACCCTTATGTACCGCTAATATTACAATTCGATTCCATCTCATCACGTTCAGTTCATAAATTATATAGTATTTTCGTTTGTTGTTTGTGGTATGATCCGAAAACAGACTTATGCCTCACCTTGTAGTTGTACGCAGAGTGGTAAGCGCCTGCACTAAGCATTCGATGTATTCTAACCCTATGATAGGACTGCGAAGAGAACTTGCAGAACTGAGGCATTTGAAGCAATCATAAAGAAATATTTTAGAATCTAATGCGAATTAAATTGCGTTCGATATTCCTGTATTAACTAAATGACAATGACATTGATCCGACGTTCATTCCATAATATCAGATTTTTCTGCCAATTGGCAGTTTGTCAAAAACCACCTTGCAGTGAATTGTCCCAATTCAAACGTGGAAATAAAATGGACTTAATTTTTTTCCTTCCTGATCCAAAGTAAATGTAGCAAACTAAGTTTCATAAAGAGCCACTCGTGCGAGCTATTGTCACTTAAGAAGGATTTCATAAAAAAAACCTTCCATAACTCGAGATAACCCAGCAACCACTGTATATTTTCATAAAAAAAGTTCGACTTTCATCAAAATGATTTCAATTGACGTCGGTTTCATAGAAAAGGCTAACAAATTTACACATTAAACGAATTTCTGGCTCGACTGACTCTCAAGCAAACATCGTTATATTTGTTTAGTCCACGGGATGGTCTGACAGATTTTGATGCATTAGACTCTCTCTACTGCCGCATCAATCACGTTTTAAAACTTACTTTATTTCCCGGCATTCCCAGTCGAATTGCACTCATCTATAATTTAAGTCAATCAACATGAAGCCACTACGCGCAACGAGGGACTCAATGGGTTAATCAAATCACTCCTTTTGATGAGAGCTAGAGATGCTAGGAAAGGGCGAGACGCGTGCAAACCAACCGCACGAAACGCCAACGTGGACAGTGGCTATCATCGCCTATACATGCACCCTATCATTACGTATCCACAACGGCCTAATTGCTTACTTGTTGCCGAGCTGACCACGTCGCGCACATCGCCATTTCGCATTTATGCAACATTCAAAAATGATGCCCAATCATCATCATCTTATTAAAAGGAAAATCCACTAGTCTGATTGCGCGGATCTTCGGTAACATTACTCGATATACTGTAATAGAGATAATTAGTATGTTTGCAATGGCAACAAATTGAAGGCCACGTTTAAAAAACAAAATTCTTAGACCCAAAACTTCTTCATAAACTTTGCTTAGGCCAACAAAAACGTAACGCTTTTCTTTGCCAAAGCTTCAGCTGGTCAGCTGTTGATGAACTCTTTGTTTTTAACACGCGAAATGGGCAGTCGGCAATTTTGCGATATTAACGTATTTTTTTTTTAAATCCAATATAAGATATCGTTTACTTATTCCGTTTCACGGTTAATGTTAAAATGTTAACAATTCGATATTCGACCAAAAACACTTTAATGTAAATATATAATGTATTGATCATTCATCGATGAAGTCATATTTATAACAGAGATATACGTAGTGTTTCACAATAAAACATTCATTCAGTTATCTCAGGAAAGATGACATTTGACGAGTAATAAAACTATATAACACGTGGAATCGCATGAACATTTCAATCCAATTAATGTTCTCGAACTGTCGTTAGATGGCGCAAGGCGGGGGGGGGGGGCGCCACTAAAACGTGAACAGAACTCACCCGCGCGTCAATTTCAAGATGGGCACGATTTCAACGTTGACAAAACAAGGGCATCGTCCGTTTCTCGGAAACTATTACAAAAAAAATCACCGGGATTGGATGAAGAAGGGTTCCAAAACCCACGGTGTTCAATTTCGTAAAAACTGGCCTCGGAATGAATAGGCCAAATTGAATAAGGGATCGAAATGAATGAAATTCAGTAGAATAGAATTGAACGGAAATCGCATTAGTAATTTTTGAACAAGTTGAAAATAAGCCCATTATCAAAGGCCTACGAGCAGCGCATTGTTGGGCAGGGCGAACGAAGAAAATGGCAAGAAAACGACTCCCCCAGACGCCGACCAAACCCGAATTACGAGGAAACGAGCTTAAAATGGAGCCCTAGAATGCAAAACAGCCGAAAATAAAGGGGGCGTAGCAGTGGGATTGGAAGGGAAGCTAACGAAGACTATAATCATTTTATCACCCAGCTTGCCAACAAGTAAATAAAATCGAGTCGCGACTCCCTGCGGACGATCGGCGACGGTGAAACGCATCAGGGGTAACGCCATCGAAAGGAAAAGTGGCTTAGGCGAAAAGTTCATCCCTTTTCTTCGGGACGCAATCAACCGTGTCCTCCATCATCTCCAAATAACGCTCACCGTTAGGAGCTCCAGAAGCGAGTATCATTATTTTAAACTACACTTCATCGAAAGCAAAAATTTTCTTCCAATGATTACCCCAATTAAGGTTCTGTCAGGCAGAGAGTTCGGAGGAAAATCAAACGCGCCTTCTCCAATACAGGCTGAGCACCGCCAAACGCAATTTCAAATTTTGAAAAGTGTGTTTGAGGAGGTGGCAATGACGATACCCGAGAAGCCCTTGCTGCGGATAGATGAAGATGAAATAAATTAAGAACGCAGGGTGGGTACGACATGAATTCCTCGACTGCGATTGCAACGTTTATCAGAAAGTTGCTGAATGCAAAATGAAATGTGCATGAAATGCCGATCACTTGAAAAGTGAATTTAAGGATTTTCAAATCATTAAAATAGAAGGAAATTTACAACAGGATACACGCGAGTGCCGAAGAAGATGCTCGATGGTTACTCGTGTACCAGGCAGCGTCAAAGAAAGAGCAATGTTTAAGTTTAAGCGATCCAGACTTACCGACAAGGGCTAAAATGACAGTCAGCAGTGGTCCAGCAGGAAAACTGATGGTCATATTAAATTCCAACATTTGCAGTAGATCGACTGAAACAAAGTAAAAACAGACAATTAGCCTTTAATTATTTACTGGAATCACGCGCTTGAATTGCTTTCTGACGAACCAACATACTGTAGTTACAGTTATCGGCAACTCAGAACAGTACTAGAGTTCGTTTAATTTTTTATTCGCGAATTTCATTCAAAAAGATTCTAATATTCATGTAGCATCCCTCAGCTTCTTCCTCGCCCAATCTTAACCTCCCACGAATTGTATCATTCGCATACTTGCCGTATTTCTACCATAATGTACATTTTATGAGAAAATTAAATGATAGATCTTTCTGGAAATGCGAAAAATCGATATATAAAATAAGCAAATAAATGCCTGGAACAAAGTAGCGAATTTCAGCAACTGTTTACGAGCATACATTCGCAGTTCACTTTTGAGGACGCCTACGAATAAAATACATTAAAACTGGACTTAATGTTTATTCAACATTTATTTATCACGGAGATGTCCTTTTCCTTTTTATCAGTCGTGCTCCAACGTAAGCACGACTCTTGCCTTTCGTTACCAAAGAAGTTCTAGGAAATATCCGCATCTGACTATATAATATTCTGGAATGCCTCCATTTCAACGGGTTAATATAATTCTACCAATTTCTTTACGCCCGCTCAAACGTAAGTTCGTAACTCGAACACAACTTCCGTCCTTGCAAAGTGCAGTATAGCACGGCATACTGCGAGTACAGTTTTAAGTCGAACAAGTTCCAAATCGACCCTCGTACCCGGGTTTACGAATTACGAAAAACGACACGAAATTTCTAATGTCTTCTTCATCCCTTTCCTCGGCCGCCCCCTGGCACTCCATCGGTCTCCCCGCCATTAATAAAGGTGTAAGTGCATAGCCAACTATATTTCGTGGCTACGAAGTCACACAGGGCGTTGCACTTAAATTTATGATTCCTACTCCATTTAATATATGAAACGGGGGTTCCCCCATCCCAATTTCGCTCCCCGCTCCCCCCGTGGCCCTTCCTGGCAACGCTAGCGAAGTGGCAGCAATATGGTTATTATTATAGGCAAAGCCACCCAGGGTCCTCCTCCATTTTCAAACGCTCCTAATGCGCAGCCACAAATATACAGGCATCGTTCATTACGCCTGGCAACGCGCCGAAAAGCTCTTTCTCTCTCCTTTTTAATGTAGCGTAGCAATTATGACCGTTTAATACTACATTTATGCAAATGGGAAAGGCAGTAATTAATTTAACTGGATCATTTCCAAAACAGGCAACGACAACATTTCTCCATTTCCATTTGCGGCGGCCTGCCATGCAGAGTGCTAGAGTGAGGCAATATAACGGGGCAATTCAAAATTCACCTTAATTGCAACTTTATATATACGAATCCACATCCACGTACTGTACATAGGACGCGAACTCGGTTGGAATGAAGGGGGGTCGAGGTCCTTAATTCACACGGTGACGTCACTAATGGCTTCATTTGGAAATTATGGAAAAGCCGCGCATCAGTCACCGTCTGCGAAATCTGTCTGCTATATATATATATATTTAATAAATACGCTGATGAATGCTTTAATTAGGCGCGTATGAAAACGTTATTTTAGGTGCTGATGGAACGCGAATGGGTCAGATGTGTTATGCCAGCATAAAGTGGTGACGCAAAATAGTGCCAGGTAGACAATATGGACATATTTACGTTGATAATGACGTTGATTTATACTACTGTAACACGTGACTTTAGATTGTGTTTAAAGTAAGAGGATCAGTTAGTCCAAACTGAAGTAGACGATAGTGTCGTCAAGATATCTGGATCTGAGAATTTAAAAAAAAAACTGTTTCAGTGGAGTTTTGTAGATTACGATTCAAATACCATACAGGGTGTGGCAACTTGCATACTGGCACCTTAGGGAATTTCATATTTAGCTTAATTCTACAAAACTATTAATTTATTTAATTGAGTAAATACTCGAACTAATGGCAGCGGAATACCCTTTCGTGCATGGGTTGCAGCCTGTTGCCCTTTTTTGTACATTTGTATCAAACTCAAGCGTGTGTTAAATAAATCCAATTCATTCTTAATTTCGTTAATGTACTGTTTTCGGATGCCTTATTTAGCAAAATGCGTTTTAAATTTAAAACGATTCTGCGGTACAATATTCTACCAGAAATTGATATACCGGTACGTATCAAATGCATACGTACATTATCTGCTAATTTCTTAAAAAGATTATTTTTCGGGTTTTGAATTGGCAATAGACTTTGAAGCAAAATGTGTGTGCATGTACTTTTTAGCCACGGTTGTTCCTAATGGGTAATATTCAGTATTTAATCCAATTTCATGTGAAAAACAAAGTGCTAGACGGCCTCCTTTGTAAATGTTCGCATATGTACGAAATTATCATAGGGTAACAGCGCAAACACATTTTGGTTTGATACGTTAATTCGGTTCATCGGAATTTTTCGTCAAAGTAATTAATGATAGGATTGTTCAGATAATTAATAAAAAAGTATCCAACTATGTTTTTTGCAAACAGAGGCTGATATGCCTATATGAAAGCAACTTTCGCAGCATTACACCAATGCACTAATAGGTTTACTTCTACGTGTGTATATCCGACCTAATCACATAACTGTCTGACTTACAGTACATGTATTTGGTCATTAGTAGTTTCCCAATGGCGCAGCTAGTATACGTAATATAAGTAGGTTCACATGCCACTTTTTTCGTGGCAAAAAAAAACTGCAGCGCCGCTATGTTGGCGTAGACATATCACTTCGATGAAGTCACACCCAGCTATGATTCGTTTACAAGCGCAAGGCGTGGCTAAGGGCAAGTTGATGTCTACGCCAACAGGGCGGCGCTGCATGTTTTTGCTACAAAAACATCAAAATGCCGACACGCAGTGATCCTACTTTTATATTACGTATACTATGCCAATGGACCATGGAAGTTTTAGGCGGTTAGCAAGAAAATAATAGAACGTTTTTCCATCCTTAAATGTCTTAGAAATGGATTAATTCTGGTATCTCTGAAAATTCAGCCAAAAAACAGCCGCTTCTATATATTCATAATCCATTGACAAGCACTAAATGACAGTGTTAGCAATTTTACGTTTTGATTTTCGAAAAAAAATTACATCCGTTAGATGACGTCGAAAATCGGTCAAAAGATAAAAGTTATTATAATACATTGGAGCAAATAATTTTGATTTCCTTCAAGCCAACAGATGGAATCGTATCCATGCGTGTATATCCATGATATGCAGTACCAAGTGCACTTACATGAATAGAGTCAGAAATGAAACCAATGGAAAATGTAGGCTGTTTAATAAAACGTAAGTTTAGAAATGCATGATTCCAGCTTGAGAAATATAAAACACATCAGTTATATAATAGTCTTGCTTGTAAATGTTTAAAAAATGCAAACATTAGCTAGGATATCCCCTTCTCTAGATTGATAGCAGACATTTCAATAGATTCTCGGTACATGTAGGCCTACGTACCCTATGCAATACAGTATGTATAGAGTAAACCTCATCTCCAGCCCAGCGCTATACTGTATGTGCACGAAATAGAGCGATAGATTGGTTGAATAACATAATTTGGCGCGAGAGCCGATACCCGAACGTCCATTAGTCATTTCCGCAATTTTAAAGGGAAATATCATTATTGCCGAATAGAGTAATCATGAAGTGTGGTGAATGCGTGATCTCTGCCCTTTGTGCTGTCAATTAAAGGCTCCTTTTTAGTGTGTATTGTGCCATAAATGCTGGCCATATTAAAAGTCGTAATTGTTCGAACACCGGCTAAATTAACTGTTGGATGGCAAATAAATACTGAAAGCATCATATTTTCTGGGATCATAATTGCCTTTTCTATATTAAAGTGTTTGGCTCTAGATGATAAAAGAAGCTGTTATGAGGCTAAGAGAAAATTGTATAAAATGCCCAAAAACGTCGACCTGAGTTGATTGAGCTCAACGAGAGCACAACTAGAAAACATTCATTGAGATTTAGTTTCTTGCGCATACTTGTGTTTACCTGGAAATCTGGCCTACCAAATCAAAATATATTTAAATAATAAAAAATAATTAAATATCTAAAATCAGTCTAGGGTATATATGGCCAAGCTATTGTTCGTAATTCGGCCGGATAACTAATAATCCAAATATTCGTTTCATCATCATTAATGATGAAAATATTATATTGTTATTTATTGTCCAAATTAAATTAATTAGAGAAAAATGAAATCGTATGCTTTAAAATTTGCTGAAAATGGAGGTGAATTCATAGGTACGCGGTGAAGCTCAAATAACAAGAGATGCCCTTACAATCTGCAGCGAATCGCAATTTATATAATTGATTTTTCTACATAAACTACAAATTTACTGACTTGCATTATAGGAAGATATCCTATTTCAATCAAGTAAAAGCAAAACAAAAAAAAATGATGAGAATTGGAGCCTTAAGTCCTATTCTAGACTATTTGGTTGCCGTCATTATGGGCTCCAAAACAAAACCTCATGCCAAAAAATAATTTAAACATAACAGAAATAAAATTTCTTCAAGGAAATAAAAAATGAAAGCATAAACTTATTTAATAAATCCACTGAATTATAGACTCAGGCAAAGAGGTCGTGCTTCAGTTCGATGACGGAAAATCGGCCAAATTCAAACTTTCCAAGCCAATATAGTGAATCAATTAACACATGTAGGCCTATACCTTGTGATCGAATTTTTCTTAATTGAGTTTCAAGATAGGCATATTTTAAAAAGCTACGAAAATTGCACATCCCTTTATTCATGGATGTATATTTTATTTGGGACAGTAACTATGTCAAAGTTTAAAAGGTAACATTGAATCAGCGCATGGCTTCGCGCATGAAAGTGATGTGACAACACTCGCTGTCCACAAGATTTTTCTCTGAAAACTCAAAACTCATTTGTGAGCCTAAGTGTGACCGCCTATATATCGTACTCTGTTTATTGATAAATCCGCCCCTGGGTCTAAAGCTCGAAGCACTGACGAATCGATCGTCGTAAGGTTTTTCTTTTCTGCCATGAAATTCGTTAAAAAAAATGAAAGTTTTTCTATGAAAGAAATGTTCTTTTAAATATGCTTCGTAGAAAAACTGGACACTGAAGCGAAATCCAAATGAAATCTTGAAGCTTATATCTGCCGGTCAAGAGAGTAATATGTTATTTATAAACTATCCTTCAGGTTTTGAAAGAAATCCGATGACACGAAATGTTATTATTTCAACCGCATAAAAAAGCCTTCCTCCTGTCGCAATATAAACTCGTTCAATGCACTTTCTTCTGCATTAACTTTTTATGAAGAGCGGCGAAAATAAAAAGTCCACTTCAATTCCGATATGGGTCAACTCTTAAAAATCCGATGCAGAATGAGGAAAAGTTAACCGAACTAGCAAAAACACCGAGGGACCTTCGGTTCCCTAAAGACGAGTTCAAAAGGCATTTGCGCTAACTCAGGCCACACAAAGTAATTGAGCAAGTTCGCCACAAACTTAAATATCTTTGTAGTTGCAAGCTAAGGTTTCTCCTACAGTATATCATAACTCAAGAGGAGAACGACTGATTCGCTTATTGCGTTGGAATACTAAGTAGGCCTATATTCCGAGTACTGTCAAAACAAAAATGAGTACAATGTAATTTTTAGTACTGAGAACAAAAATCCGAAAATTTTAAATATACAGTGTAAGACACTTAATTCGATCACGCTTAATCCGATCAGAGATTTTATTCGATCAAAACTTTTAGAAACGGATTTTTTCTTATATTGCCGTATGTTTAAAAAAGCCGCTTAATTGGATAATTTCATCGCTTATTTCGATCAAATTGTCACTGTCTATACATAACGCAAATGCGCGAACCAATTTTGAGCAGCTTTCTTGCATGCACGCATAGCTATTTGAAAAAAATTTGTAGTGGGTAATGATAAAAAAGAAAATGAACATATGGTATATTTCTTTTTTTGAACGAAAGTCAGGGAAATTCAACGCAGGGATGGCAATCCAAAACTAATACGTCTACTAGGTTAATTAGCTCAGGGCCCATTTTCCGAGTATAAATTTCCAAAAACTTTCCACATTTTTGGAGTACAGATTTGCAAAATTTTCCACGTTTTCTAAGAATTCATTGCAAAAAATTTCCACGTTTTCCGAGTAGAAATTTGCAAAATTTTCCACGTTTTTTGAGTAGAAATTTGCAAAAACTTTTACGTTTTTTGAATAGAAATAAGCTAAATTTCGACGTTTTTTGAATAGAAATTAGCAAAATTTTCCACGTTTTCCATGTGCAAATTTTCAAAATTCTTTAGGATTTTCAAATTCCAATTTTCCACAATTTTCCGAGGACATAATGTTATATCCGTGTGTAAAGTCTTTCTCATATTTCTATTCTGGCTGAAATAAGAAAAATGTTTCTAAAATCCATGAATATACCGTACATACGGAATTAAGGGGGTCTATTCACCGATTTTTGTGGGCGGAGCCTATGAAATCCTATAGGCGAAATTTTGAAACTTTGATTTTATTGTTTAGTGTTATTTTTCAATATTTTCAAAAAATGACAATTGTCCCTCCT
>JAQGBX010000978.1:0-28623 GCA_034698745.1 Megaphyllum sjaelandicum
TGTAGCTATGCGATGTTTTTGATTGGCGATCTTATGTCCGCCTACCAACTGACCAGCGGTCTTTCGCCGGCGACCTTATGTCCGGGACCCAAATTAAATACATGCAGGTGCCTCGTTTGAGGCCTGCTTGTAGTAGCCAAAGGCGCACTGGTGCCCATGAGAGCACCCTTACAATTTTTACTTTGTTCGTTGTTTTAGATGTACAACCGAGTTCAAAGCGGAAACGGGAAGTGCTGTCAAACCTGCCCAACAAAAATGATACACGTGTACATGTAATGTGATAAAATAACTTTGAATACTTAATTGACTTGTTTCCTATTTTTTTAAAATTGGTTTTCTATTGGTTGGAATTTCAATCTCCATTATCGGAACTTTTCGATTATTTGAACCACCTCTGGTCCCAATTAGTTCATATAAAAGAGGTTCTACTGTACTTTATGACAAATTGAAATTGTTTAACATACAAAACATACATTTGTTTTGAGGCGAGCATCATTTTAAAAGTTTCATTTTTACATTGTACATCCAACGTGATGATCACACCCCTTGTTACTTACACAAATACTGTTCCACTTGCACCAAAATCACCAATGAAAAAAAAAGATAAAAAAAACTAAGAGTACTCACCATTGGGCTTCACAGTGAGCACAAGTTCCCTCGAAGGTAAATCTCTGGAGGCCCTGATGAGCTGAACCACCTTTAAAAGAACAGTTTGAAATTAATATTGAAACTGAATTTATAAAAAAATTGTTCAGGCCTGAAATTGTTTATCTGGGAATAAAAATTAGAAAATAAGGGACCACTCAGGACATGTAAACTTTGAAATTATGTGAAAAACAGGTACATAATAAAACGTCATCATTTACGTATTTCTACTGTAAGATTTACAAGCTTGCAATTGAGCATCTGGGTTAAAATTTCCAATAATAGTCCTTCCCAAAATTTCAGCAAAATTATCACACAGTAATTTTAGCCTTTATTCAATAATAAAAAAAAATCAAGAGAACATCAAAACAACACATCTTTTATGATTAGATAGGTATTGCAGGATAACTTCAAAAAAGCCAAAACTGACCGACTTTCAGAGTAAAACTTAAAAATCAAGATCAGAATTAAAGAAAGTTCATGTTTACTATGATCGAAAATTAAGTAACGTTGCGAGGACTAAATTTTTCAAATTTGGAAAGTTTGCACCATGCAACCAAACATTTTTATTTTACACTAGCGGAAAAACCCGGCCTTGCCCGGGTGAAAATTGATGTTAGATTTTCTAACTTTTTTTATGCGATCAGGAATTACGTTAATTGTCGTTGTCTTCAAAAGATGGAGTTAGTAGCGGAAACCGTGTAAAAAGCTTTTTTTACGTTTATGCTCAACGCCATGGCCCAGGGTTCAAAGTACACTCGTCTTTACAATAAAAGAACTCAAGATAACACGCACTTGTTCATGTGTTAACCCTGCCACGTCTCTGCTGTTTATGTATAGCACTTGGTCACCTTCGTTCAGGCGAGGTATACTCTTGTCGGCTGCTGTGTGGGGTGCAACCCTCGAAACAATGATAGGCATGTTTTGGTCCGCACCACCCTAAAAGAATATATCCATTTCAAATATTGGTAAGATAATTGAGATTTAGCAAATAAGCTTAAATATTCCAAAACCATGCTTCACCTTCACGTTAAAGCCAAATCTTCCCTGGTCATCCGCTTTCATTTTGATGAGAACAAGTCCAACACTGTCATCATGTCCATTTGTCTGGAATAGAAAAAATGCGACCAGTCAAGTTTATTTCATTGTTTAATCATTAAAAACAACATGAACGTTCATTATTAGATGGTAATATGAGCGCATTATAACAAATGCAAACTAGATATATACTCGAACATTAAGTCAAAATACTTCATACTGTATACCTTAAGAAGATACGACCTATACTGAAAGCAGTGCCTTAAACTAGTTGCCTGGCCATGCCATACTACAAAACCAAAGAACTGAGACGATAGAATTAAGTTGTTCTTTTGTAGCCAAAAGGACGAAACTGTTGAACAAGGTTACACATTTTCATGCACCAGTTATCGTGGCTGTCAACTTTTTCTGGGCAACTGAGGTCAATGGTAGCATTAAGTATGAACTTGTCTGATGGGGGAACACAATCAGGAATGGTAAAATAAGTTCAACAATGAATTCAAAATTATAAAATTACAATTAAATTAATACTGCAAATCATGCCAAACGTTAGCTAGAATTTTCACAAGTATGGGCATCCAATTCTTAGCCTGCTGTTTTTTTTTCTCTTTTCATAAACATTTTTAGATTTATCCACATGCTGAAATTCATAAAACCGGTACATGTACCAAATGTAAAGACATTTATGTCCAAAATATAAGACACCTAGATTATGAATTTAAGACTTATATAACGTACCAAAATGCTTCGAATACGTTGCGAGCCAATCCAACCCAACAAAACCGTACTGTTCGGACAAATTATGTCTCAAAGTACTACTTGTCAAATTAGTAACTCAGGCGTTAGGTTTTCAATAAGAAAAACATCACGTGGATCGGAATTTCCCTTCGCTTTGCTCACATTAACAAAAATGATTAAAGTAGGTGGCTATACTTATAGTGCCCATACTACCTGCAATACATTTCCACTCAATGACCTTGCTGCTATGGGAATACCACATTTTGTTTTGAAACTGGTAACAAAGTTTGTTTACATCGAGTCTGTCAACATGTCTTTAGCTTGGTCTTAATGACCGCACTTACACGAAAATTTAATTTATGCGTCTTATGTGCAAAATACTCCTATAAATGCGGGTCTCCAGATGAAACAGGAAAAGTAGGGCAAGCAGTCACATCAGGCAAAACAAACCGGAAATCTTATCGCATTTCCTTTAATAGTTAGAAAAACCTTTTCAAAAATAATTTTTGATCACTTCGTTGTCCAAGAAAAAAAGTTGCCTATTTTATCCTAAGAAAACTTCTTGCCACTTTGTGGTTATCAGAAAAAAAAAGTAAATGTACTTTTATTGCGGGCGAAACTTATCTCCAGAACACGTTGTAAAAACAATTGCAACCTGCTATGGAATAAGCATTATATGCTATCTCTTATAAACTTATAGATGTACAATGTATTGGCTATTACAAAGTAATCCGCTGCCTACGGAAGACTGATATTCCTTCCGGAAAGCACGCTAAACTATATCATGTAGATTAAGTTGAAAATGGACTAGGAAGACTTTTTTCAGTTTAGTTGGATCGAAATACAAACTGGGCATCAAATGTTATCTGATACTCCGTTTACCGAAAAGCCAACTGATGAGGTACAGTATTAATTTTAAGCAGAGATCAAACGTGACTCAATTTAAATTAGGTTTGAAAAAAAACTAAAAAAAAAAACACGCGTTCACGATTTTTATAGGAAGTCAAAAGGTCGAGTTTACAGCATGTTAGGATAACCGCAATATATATATATATCTTTATCTTTATCGATATATATATATATATATTTTAAATTCATCTCTGGACACAAATATAAGACGATAAAATTATATCGAAAATTGGGTAGAAAACGTGAGCTTCATTATGTCATTTAGGATATGTTAGCTATAATTATACTGCATTTGGTCACCATCTTAAATACACGTAAATAACAATGTTTTTCAACCTTATTAATAAAATTCACAACTGGTTTGTTGTTAATCCAACTGTTCCGTCCAATGGTAAGTGCACATTTTATAAAATCTCCAGAATCTCATGACAGGCGCTCAGTAAGTGCTAACTATAAAAACATCTCCAGAGGTCAGGAAGGAAATGCTTGCTTCACGATACGGGTCCTCAATAAACTACCTTCTTTGAGGAGTTTACGATAAAATTGGTTATAACTCACCAACATTTATAAAATAAACCAATACATGTACGTGCAAAGGGTTACTACATGTATTGTACGTAGCTTATATTTGATCATTTAAGAGAAAATTCAACTAGCTACATGTACAGTATGTTGTTAAGAAACTGACAGCTTTTGTTATGGAGTACATCTGCCACAGCTCCAATATTAATCCAAGTTGGTTATTCAATTAACAAACAAGTGAAGATTCGACAATGACGTCACTATTGCGTGCAACACTCCTGGTTCAAGGACCATGGCAAAGAATGCTGGGCGTTCCCTAGCACAATTAATGTCCCGACGTTCTCAAACCACGGGTTTGTTCTTCTTAATGTCTTTGCCAACCTTTGCCCCGTCTTTAGTCCTTCATAAATCATTCGCTAAAAAGATGTCATTTTATCCTGTCCACAACCAGCATTGTCCTAATGCTGATAACTTTGAAGCAATTCCAAGAACTGGTTTCACGTATTGGAATGAATATAAAATAAAAGGTTAACTCACAAGAGATGCAATCGGGTTTTATAATGCCATTCAACGAAGCATGCACATCAGCAATTCAGCATATTAATGAGGAATTCTCTCCAAAAACAATGACCATTGCAACATTTGCATAATTAATTGAGCGAATCAGCCCAATTCATGAACACGATTTGCCGAACCACACTCGAATCGCTCTCAACTCAGTCAAGGTGTTTTCAGCACCAACATGTCCTGCCCTACATTCTTCAGTTTTAAAATAAACCGCTTTTCTGCCTTCAACAGCTTTCTTTCAAAAGTGATTTTGCAAACATGCAAGCGCTAACCAACTTATTTGGAGAGAGCTTATGCAAGTTTTATGGGGTAACTGGCCCGATATCTTTATCGTCCAAAGTCACGAAGACAAACATAGCTGTGGGCCTCCTACAAAAACAGGTATGTGGAAGTTGGTTGAACGTTGGTCATTTCAACCGGGGCAATAATTAATTAGAAATAATCAAAAAAGGAAAATTTTCAGAAGCACGTGCTGACGAGATAAACGCCCGATGAGGTAAAAAGTGGGGGGAAAGGCGGCTTATAAATTGCCCCACCTATGGCATCAAGTGAAAAAAGACGAGTTCAACGATTTGATAACTTTCATAAGTATGCCATCAGATTGCGGTAAAAAATAAACTATCGTTGATGTAGGAAGTTTTTTAAAAAGCATCATTACGCCTTATGCAAATAATTCATCAAGATTGCACATCTGATAAATATTTCTTGGCACGTACAGTATTTAACTTATCAAGCTAAGAAATCTTTATAATAACATTGCTGAAGTAAAATTCTGCTCGGAATCGTAACAATCCGAAATGAACTGATAAATGATTAATATAAAGTAGGCCTATTCTAGGATCAGTTGAGATACTGTACTGTATGTCGAAACACATTCTAAAAAAATGGTCTCTTCATCATAACTCATTTTCAAGATTCATTTGCGGTAATCTGGCACACGAATGGTAATTTCTCTGGAACGATCATATCAGGATAAAAAAGACCACCATAAAGCGTCCAAATATTATACAAAATTAGAATCAAGATACCATATACCAAAGAACCAAGAACGACTGAGAAGATTCAGAAAAATTAAAATGTCCATGGCATAAAAAAACGCAAAATTTGCGTTGGGAACCTTCTTAGTTAATATAAGAATTTAACCACAAATGTATAGCCGAGTCAAACATTAATTAAGAATAGTTTGTTAACAGAAAGTATGACTCAGTGGCATATGAGCCAAAGAATGGTTCACAAATTATTTCGATCTAACGGACAGAACAACACCTTTTGTCATACAACATTATTAAATACACTTAAAAGTCACATCAAGTCCATGTGCCACATTTATAATTGATTGTTTTTTACAAAACGTCACTTTGAATTCGTTCAATAAACCGTGAAAAATTCCATCGTCATGCGGTCAAATAACGAGTTCATTGTCAAGCAGTTGACAACCTTTTTATTCAAATTGATATTAAAATGCAATGCAGCAAACACGAAAATTAGGTTTGCCCATTAAAATTACTATATACGCGTCTTCCAAAAGGAGATGTGTGGTCTATTTCTGCACAAGAGCTTGATTTAAGGCAAGAAATTTTCAACCAAAAAACTTATTTTTGATGTGAACATGAGATAATTTCCCATCAAAGTACAGTGAGAATGAAGAGAATGCGGAATATTTTCAAGCATTAATTAAAATGCTATTTTGTGAGTTGGTTCTTCAACATGAATCTAAAAGAATGTATTTCTAAGACGTTTATTTCTCCATTAATAATACACAAAAACCCACGCCAAGTAATTGAAGCAGGAAAATGCGAGGCAAAAAGTGGACATACTTGACGTAGCGTTTAAAAGCATCCTCGAGATGTTTAAAGTTAGAAGGAAATCGGGTTTAATTAGTTTAAGAAATGAAATCTCCCCTGAAGCAAGCACCATTTAATGGGAAGCGGAAATCAGACATCATTCCTTCCTTTGGCACGCGCACTACTGTGCTCTTTTTCCTCATACATATACATATATCTTCAACGAAATGTTATCTTATTAACCAAATGAATCAAGGAAATATCCGTTCTTGACTAACCAAACTTTAAGTACTGGAGTTGAGTGAATGAAAAAAATAATTGCCTCGCCATATTAACCAAGCATATCAAAATGAGGACTGAAAAGATGCAAGATTTAGGCAGCTTAAAATCTGTAAATAATTGATTTTGCGTCATTATAATAGGAGTACTCAGACGTTCAGAAGCATTTGTAATCGTGACGTCACATGGGTAAAATCAACACTACACTGTAATTGATCTAAAAATTTCATAAAAATGCATTCCTTTTGCACACGAGACTTCACGACTGCCAAAGTACGATTCATAAAGTTTCTGTCTGAGTACCATTATTGTCAGCAATGCCCGTATGCGAAGCCAAGGTTTAGAAATCTGAATATCCATACTTTTATCAAATTCAGAAATGATTTTATGATTCAAATTCGACATTCCATAGATATGCAGGTATAAAATACTGATAGAAGCTGATCATTACATGTAGTTTCATTGGTTAAAATGAGAATGTTTTAAATCTACTGTACATGGTAACTGCAATTTGGTGAAATTGGTCATTATCATTTTGAATGTTGTGACATCAATACATGTAATACTGTTTCTGTCCAAGAACTATATAACAATAACATTTACAGTAATCTTAAAACAAATATTTTAAAAGATACTGGCGCTTATTCCCAGATCATAAATTTTAAAATGTCCAGCATTCTTCTTCCATCCCAACCAGTGTTTAAAATTTTACAAATTCTTCCATTTCAAATCAACTGAAATTAGTTCACCCCCACAAACTGGGTCTGCAAGGGGAACGACTGAATAATTGGCGAAAATCACAATAGCCTTGGAAAGGAAATGGGAATAATCGAATAAATGCGCGGATAATGTCATAGTTAGGCAAATGAGATCAAACAGAGCCACGTCAATAAAGGGAACGCATTTTAGGACAGAATAGGCCAACTACAACCAAAAAATGTTTACAGCAACGATATTGCCAAAATTCATAATTATTACTAATCGAAATATCTGTGGTCAGAAATATTATAATAAAGAGGGGTTTGGATTCATTCAATTGTCAACTACGTCAGTTTGCAAATCACAACACTGCAAATTTCTATTCTTGTCTCCCATTTAACCGCCTAGCTTTACTTTGTCAATAGGAACAAGTTGTCTTACCCTGCCCATTACGTAACCAAGCGAAATTAAATGTTATTTTTGGGTAACAAGGGCAATTGCGTTGTCCGCGGTACAAGTAGACTGCAATAACTGGTTCTGAAATGTTTAATTAGACGAAACTAGTACACATTTTAAATGAATGCCTTGCAAATCTATGTACCTGACAATCGCTTTCATAATGACCTGAAAAAGACACCGACATTTTCCCTAAACAAAACTCGACAAATTTATGGACAAGTGTAACATTATTTAAAATACAAAATAAAAATGAACAGCGGAGAAGTAAACGGGCAAAGAACGATAGAAAACAAGTGGTTTGGCGCTGAGCAGCAGCTCCATATAAGTCCATACAAATTGGGAAAACTTAGGAGGTCAGAAGAGCAGTGAACCCCTTAACTGCATGATGCAGACATTGCATGATTGCCTATATTTCATAATTAGAAACTGGCAAAAACTAATTAAAGACAACGGAGGCAGAATCATTAGCAAATGTATGAGCCTTCGTCGAGAATGCTCATCACGGTCGTACCTTCACGTCAAATTATGCCAAATTTTATAGTTTAAATAACGGATGAAGAAAAAAACAATACATACATGTATACAAGTAAAGCTTTTAACATGAGTGATAAAATCGCATGACATATGAAGCGTGGTGGCCCCGCAAACCGTAAGACCAGCTGATCGAAACTGGCTTTTGAAAGAAGATTAGTAAGAGCTTTCTGGTTCATATCAATGCATGCATTGTTTGCAAATATCTAATTTAGTTAGTTGCAAATTTAAAAATATACTGTATTACATGTAGTAGATCTACGCAATCACAGTCTTTGTACACCCAAACCTAATTAATAATTAATACTACGTGTAATCTCAAGAGACAACAAAATTTGCTCGTTTAAACCGTATAGTTCGCATTATCAGAAGTCCTGAAAAACATGACTCCAACAATAAGAAGTATAACGTTTCATTGAAGTTTGGATGAAATCCTGCCTCGAGTATATACAGTAGGTAGGTGTAGTAAGTTTTATCGGGGATTTCCCCGTTATAACGTACCCTCTTTCTTTTTGCATAATAGTTTGCGAATTCATTCGTTTTACCCAAAAATGCGTAATATCTGAATCCAGAATCCGTCTTAAATGATAAAATTGATCGTACATACCCTAGGACAGAGGCTGGAAATGAGTTTGTAATATCAGAAATTCGTACAAAGCGAGTTCTTCTCCAGACCGTACAGTAAATTCAGCTTCACTCCCCACCCCAGGGGAATCCCAGAAATTAGTGTAAAAATTAAGTAAACACTGTTATCGCAAAGTTTTATCTTTGCCTTCGGAACAATTCTCAGTTTGTGATTTGCTAAGGCGCAGATCGAAAAATCGGGCGTGTAAATTCCAGTAAATCGCCACTTCTAGTGACCGACCGATTAATCGTAAACGTTTGATTTTATCCTTAAATTAACCAAATTAACAATTAAAATGGATTTACAACAAACCGTGGTTGATTAATTTGAGCTTCGTATAATACGACGCCGAATTAACGCGAGCTTACCTTGCGTCGACGCCATATTCGGAATTTGTATCGAATTCTACTCCTCCCACTCATTTACGAAATGGTGCGAGCTGCGGATTTTCAACAGATTATAACCATATTCGCTTTACAGATTAAAAAAAGCCCAAATTTTGCAACATGAAAAATACTGATAAACAATCCACCTATCAGATCTCTATCTGCGACACTCATGAAGCCGAAAAGGTATCACTCATGTATTAAAATTTGCCCTTTTTATATAGCTTTTTTTTACACATGCACATAGCGCTAACAAGATAGTCAAAATGTCGAAAATGCATGTTGACAACCTCAAAACATTCAAAGATCAGTAACACTGTATGTGAGTCTCACGCGCGCCGCCATTTTTATTTAAATTAGCTGATAATATTGAGAGCTTGATAGTATTAATCGCACAACTGGGCAAAGTGTAACAGGATATGTACAAGAATATACTGAATAATTGTCCATAGTATTTATACAATGCAAGGCCGAGCGTTTTACCATTCATCGCGCAGGATATGACATGTAGAACTTGTGAGTGTCAAACTATAAAAAACTATAACCAACTATATACAATTGAATAATTGCATTCACCTGCATAAATTCTCCAAACATGTAAAATTGTTCAGCAAACCATTCCTCGCCTCCTATCAGACTCATTAAATCAGTATAAAACCTTCATGGGCATTCAAGAGATAAATTTGTCATCATTTAGGAGCATTATTGGAATGTTTCACAATTTAACATCGAAGAATGTATGTTTTTTTGTAATAATTTTTTTGATTGGAGATTTGACAATCTCACAAACAATTATTAACCTCAGACTAATATATAAAACAAGTTATTAAATATAAAAAAATTGAGCAGGTTAATTTGCTATTATGCTAAGAGTATGAAAAGCCATTATCAGCGATGTTTTGATTTTTCGTAAAACATACTTCGTAATTCGAGTAATTTACAAGAAGGCGGCGAAGAATGCTTCCCCAAAAAAGCGTGGCGCCTCGCAGAATCCTATGCTCGAGTTATTTTAAATAGCGGAAGCTGCCTGGCGCAGTCTGCCAAGGCAAAGTCAACACCATTTGGGCCATGTGGAAAATAACATCGGTTTACATGTACAGTAAGCCTACACTGTGGCCAAATTTGGAACACCACAACCGCATGAATCCTGCTACGTTCGCACATCACAGGGCTGAAATCGTGCCTAAACAATACACGTGCGCAGTTCAACACGTGTCGACTCGTGACGTTATAATTGCCAACTTGCGTTATACATGTAGAACTATGGGAGAACCTACAATCATTACTGCCTGTGCATCGAGATACCAGGTGGAACATATAGCATGAATACAATTTGTTTACTTTCTCCATTAGCAAGCATCCAATAAACGAGACCAAAGCCCTACACCTATACTGTACAATATGATAAAAGTACACACTCGTTTTAATCAAGGATTCTAACATCATGATCCAGATTAATCTCCCCCCTCCTCCTCCTTGCACTATGACCCTCTATCATTGATTCTCCAAAGTGGGCAGTATTGCCACCTTGGGGCTAATGGGAATATCGAAGGCAACAGAGGGCAATGGTATTGGCAACCTGGCGCAAGGCTGCTAGAGAAAAGTAATACAAAATGGCATCCCCTACGCATAAAGATTCATACTTTCGCAAGATTATACATGTGAGGTAAAAAAATATGTTTAATTACAGAATAAATGCTTCGATTTTAATAGATTTTTATAGAAATTTAATTTTCAATGTATTATTATTGACGGATGTTATGGGGGAGGAGGGGAGGGCACTACTGAAATAATAACATTAAGAGGGGGTAATTTTGATATATTTGCTCTAAGATGGGAGTAATGATGGAATTTTTTTCGCTCAAAAAGGGGGCAGTAGTCCCAGCTAGTCCGAAAACGCTCAGGAAACACTGCCCTAGGGTATCGTATTATTGATTTTAAATTTATTAAAAAATAAATAAACTGCAAAAATCCCAACTTTGAAATGCTTTGAGGCGAGAATTATACTTCTTAAATATTCATTCTCCTTGAAAATAGTTCGACTAAGTTTTCTTTTAGACAACTGCGTTAAGCACGCCCCATTTCCGCAAAGGAAGCGATTGAAATTATATCATACTTATTGTAATATTTGAGTTAAATTGGAGATATTTGCTATTATCCTCGACAGTTCATGGCTAAATTGGAGTCTCAAGCTTAAAGCTTAAATCCACTGAAAAAATTATCAACAATAGAACTTGAAGCCGCAAATAAAACTAACGACTGCATGTAGATGAGAGAAACTAAAACGAGGAAATCCATTTGTTAAAAATGCCTACTACAAGTAGAATACCGTGGGAACCAATAAAAAAAAGAATGTTAATACAGAGGAAGCTACCATTTAATCTATAAATCCATTCAGAAATACGGTAGTACACACAGTGTAACTATACATCCCTTAATGAGCATTGTTATAAGAACCATTTATTCGCAGCAAAAAACTTTAGCGAACACTTTTTTTTAAAGAAGAACAAAAAAAGGTTTGCTTTTATCCTTTCTTGACCAGGTTTAACGTGTAACCAGGCTGCATGTAGGGAAATTGATACTAAGAATGTAATTTTTCATAGAAAGCATACACTGTATATACAGTATTACTCGCCCATTTTATACGTTAGTGCGATTATCGAATATCTAGTCCGAATGAAAATTCCAAGAAAACGCTTCATATGTAGTCATCAAATAAAGTTCAACGCACAACAGTGTTATGGGGCCATAACGCCTTCTGCATTTTGGACCGACCTTAACATGAAATCCTAGACTCTAAACTACGTCCAGAAGGAAACAGATGAACTTTTAGTTAATGGTAACGGTTGCCAGTTGTTTCTGGAAACATTAAACTTACAGTTTGTAAATTTTGTAGAATCTTATGTTGGCAACAAGGGTCATAACAAACTGATGCAAGAATGTATGCTTACGTTTCTAGAAACAAGTGGCATTGTGGCAACAACTAGCAACAAGAAGTTCCTCTATGTTGCATCCGGTATGGACGTATAGCTCTAGACAGTGTTTTAAACTAATCCGCACAATTTGTAAATTTCTACCGAATCGGCCGTTTTCCACCAGAAATCCAGAATTGCAAACTTGCGCACGCTGCCGAGCAAGGAAATCAATGGTAAGGGTACCCGTTAGCGTCCATTGAATCCGCTACGACTGCATGATAGTAACAGTACCGGAAAAGTAAAGAAATTCTTGTAAAATGTCAAAAGGGTATAAAATATAAACATGTCCACCGTCCTTCGATGGCAGCTAGATCACTCTCGACGCGCAGTCTGGACGTGTCCATGCAGTCGGTACCAACTGGAGGCACGCTATGACCCCTATAGCTTGGATCCGAACTAAAAATGGACGATCATTTACCTCTACCACGATCTCGATCTCCGTGTCGGTGTCCTCGTCGTCGTATCCGAACGCATGGCGGCAGCAATCCAGGACACTGCGCAGCACACTGAACACGAAGCACTGGCCGATGTACATTCCGCAGCGCGCCACGTGGGTGAAAATCCTTCGGGACACCTCGCCGCTCTTCCGGTACACGCCGCAGTCCCAGTCGCCCGCTCCGGGCAAGATCTTGCTTCGGAGTCCTCCCGGAATCCCGGCAGGCAGCGCGAAACTGCCGGCCTTGGCGCACGGCCGGCCGCAGATGGGCCAAGAGCGCATGATCGCGACGCAGTTTGGCAACTCGCCCGCGATGGTGGCTTGCTAGACTCTCTGCCTAGCATTCCATTAGTCAAGTTTCGCAGTTGATGGCAACGTGAAAGAGGTTGGTTGAGCGGAGTGCAGCTCGCGCCGCATCCAGGTATGAAATGCGTTCGGAAAAAGAGGTGGAAGGCTGCTTCGCTTCAGTGACCAAGCTGGGCCGTCACTCGCCGAAAATGAGGAAATTCCCAGCCCCCGTGTTGTTGCACTCTTGACTCCTTTTTTCCTGCGTCCCGACACGCCTCCCATTCCCGATTTCGTTTGCAGTTTTTTCGCCATTGTCGCCATTTCCCTCGGTGCATTTTTTTTTACCCCGCAGGGGCAGTCCACAGAGCGTGTCACCACGCGGGAGGATGCTCGTTAAAACGTGACAAAGGGTATGTCCATCAAGGACGAACCACTCCCCTCATCGCACTGGTGTAGCAGTCCTTATCCGAAATGCTCTGGGCCACTATGTGTATCAGATTTTGGAATATTTGCATAATATTGTACGTAACGAGTTACCTCGGTGCCATGGGACCAGAGTATGCTTAGATAGAAATGTTTGCACATATGACTTCCCGATTGCCAAATGTCAATGTACGATCTGTAAAACCAGTCGAAGTACCCCTAATAGTATTAATAATTTAATGCATATATCAAAGTTTGGATACTTTGAACTGCCACTTGTGGAGTTATGGCAGCGCTCAAAAAAATTTCCGGATTTTCGGATTCAGATCGAGGTTACTGAACCTATACATAGTTTTTAAGTTCCATTTTAAGACCTTTGGACGTTTATTTTTTTCCCCTTAGGTTAATTGCCTATTCCTGGAAGGATGTTTGGAAGTGGAAGTTTTGGGGCGCAAGGGCATCAGCCAACCACGGCTGATGTTACCGACATGTTTGTCATGACAAACATTTTACAGTATATGATGTACTGTAAATAGCGCATATTTTATGTAAATTGAGGGATTTTTTTGGACAATGGACATCAGATGCAACGTGTGAATATTGTGAATGCAGTCTACAATTATGAATTTATGAGAAAAAAGAATAATATCTTTATTCTCATCAACGCTTTTTAATGATGTTAGAACACGACCAAGTCTGTTTCTGAATTGTTTCTTCTGTATGTTCCAAAGTTTAAGCGATACAAATTTCCGACTAAACACGTACAGTAATGTAGGCCTACTTCAGGTAAAAAATGTGTGACCGGTGCAGTTAATGCAAGCTGGCTTTTAAAGTTGAAATCGTTAGATGTCAAACAAACTTAGTTGTTTAAAAAAATGCTCACTCGTCCTCAGTCCACTTTCCAAAAATACACTACGAATTTGGATCACTCGGTTGCTAGCATTAACCCCGTCCTCAATACGAGGTTGCTGGGACAGAATAGGTACATGTACATGTACTTTTCAACTACAGTACGTGTAGCTAGACAGTGGGGCTAAATTGAGTTACTTTTAGGTACCGACTTTATTATTCATTTTTCAGCCTTTTTAATGGCAATCTCTGAATGCCTTGAATAAATCAACCAGTTCTTGGGGGTGGAATTCGAGACCCAAATATCTGTGTAGTGCTAGAAATACTATTACAAAAACTGAAAATAAAATAAAGTAACTTTTCATCTTATATTTTGTCCAGCTTGTCCACTTGTACAAAATAAGATTCAAATTTCAATCATATCATAATTGCGTCTTAATATTGGTACAATTTCACTATCATGTTTTAGGCCAATGAGAGTATTCTCGAGAGCCTCAAGAGTTTAAATTTCAGTCAGAAACAAAACCCACGAAGTCAACATACTGTAGGCTCTGAATTTTCAGTTGGAAAACTTGTTCCTGTCATGAATAACATGTTGTAGCTTCATGCCTACAGTTTGACCAGTTCGGCAATTTAGATAAATACGTAAAAAATTGGTGTCAGCAGAGCATAAACATTTGGATGACCAAAAAGCAAAGCAGCAATGTCAAGAAAAATATTAAATTTACAGGCCAGGGGCTGCATTGTTCGAGATGCCAGTTGACACGAAACAATCGTCCAACGTTGATAAAATGTAGTTTTTTATTATTGTTGTTAAAACAGAAGTTCCTAAAAGGTCAGTCAAGGTTATAAGAAACGGATGGCACAATACAATTACATGTAAGCTGTACTTTGTTAACTGTTTTGCTTGAAAGAATTTAACCTACTGTATTATTCTTTGATTAAGAATGCAAAGAGCAGTTCGGTGAAAAAAACGGGAAGTTTTCTGGTCTTGAAATAAATACACTGTACATCGATCGTTTGACAACAAATACCTTTACGTACTATAGTAGTCGAAAGAGTGGGAGATTCTTTATAAGGTACATGTAGCATCACCTTGTGATATTTGAGTTGATCCAAGATGGGGATGGGAGAAATTATTCTCAGAACAACTTCCTTTTTTTTAAAAAACATTTTAAAACCATGCTGAAATAAATATGGGATTGTCCATCTCGTATAACTAAAAGGTAGTTTTAATTAAAAGGGTAGCATTTGCTAATTACACTAATAACATATTCCATATATCTTATTGTTTGTAAACTTCCTGCTTTTAAAATCACGTATACAGTATTATTAAGCTTCGACCATCTGCATGCAAGAAAAACTGGGCGTTTTCGAGGAAAATTTGCGCTGTAATTAGCAAAAAAATCCTGAAATTGAAATAACCTTTTACTGTGAGAAAAATGATTGTCCAACGAAATGTAAAGGTAATGAAAGCCAGTGGAAACATTGCGAAATAGACAGAATACCAAACCTATTCAATGTTAATGATATCCAAGGATTACGACCATATGGATAATCTAACAGGAAACAGTTTAGATAACATGGCAACACCTACCATAAACCATCTATCACTTACATAATTTGAAGACTATGTAAAACAAATTAACAAATATGCGTCATGTAAAACCATCAAGGCTCACTTATATGGTATCGCATACGATCAACGCGAAATTAACTCTACATTCAGTTAAAACTGCATATCTGATGTTAACATGATTCACGCATTAAACTTAATTCCCTTATCTAAAAATGAAAAATGTTGAGTTGCAATGTGTCACTTTTGAAGCTGGGTGCGATATATTGAATAAGGTTTTCCGAATTCATTTCCTACTGCCTGTATTCTCCACTTAACTAATAAATATAGGTTGAATTTTTTTAGGAAAAACTGGTCAATGATGTTAAACATAAAAATATTACTTAATAAGGGCAATCAAGTTAAAAGTGAACCTTTTATTTTCTAATGCGGTGGCACTTATAAAGAAAACTAGGAAATCGTACATATTCCAAACTTCATGATTAAAAAGTTCTGAATTTCTCTTTAATTCTGGAAGTCAAACAGAGCAAAACACCGGAAAAATAAATATTCACGATATAGTTTTCACGTTAGTATCGTAGGCTAATAACTTTCATTTTGCTATCATCTTAAAAATAAATAGAAAATGCTGTGGTGGAAATTAAATGATTGTTGGGTCTAGTAATTGGACCCTACAAACTGACTACCAATTTCAACTAATTTGTTTATTTGTGCTAACAGAATGAACGTTTTATTCCAAATATAAGTTGGAATTAATGTTTTAATTGGCCCAAATTCATCAGCCCATTCAGGCATTAGATCATTTACACGAGTCACTTTTACGACAACATTAAGTTTAGTGGGGACTAGACGAGGAGATGACCTCCACCAACGAGTCCACAACAAATCCGACCATTGCTATCTGGGATGGATGAATTGCGACAGTTCGAACCCGAGCAGTTTTTCAAGTTTTAAATTGCGTTAGTCAAGAGACGTGTAATGGCTTCGCATATGCAATGCCTATAATAAAAATTAGGCGGTCGTTTCTACACGTTTAATGGGCAAGTGGTAGTGTGGTTCAACCCCTCGAGAGAATTTGTTACAGAATAAAAAACACGTTCATCGACAGGAAGGCCATTGGCTTTGAAGCAATCGAAAAACACGTGGCTAGTTGAACTACTTTTAATCGACGCAGACGCCAGCAAATTCCACCTAGCAAGAGCATTTGGTGGGAAAGGGATGTCAAATGTGTGTCAAGAGGATACGATAAGAATCCAAGAAGGAAACTCGAGTTACATCGAATACGCGATGGAAACTATTTTTAAGTATAGTAAATACTAAATCGAAATAATTGTTGCAGTTTAAATGCATGTGCACAGGATTTCCAGGAAATTACCTTTTGTACACCTATCCACGTACAAAAAAGAAGTTCCCCATAAATCCAAATTCCTACCAGACCTGGAGTGCGCTTTTACAGTTCTTCTATGTGTATAGCATTCGATTTTTTCTCCGCTTAATTCAAATAATGGACTCTAATGTAGTTTCTGGTAATCATGTCCCGCCTTCCTGTTTCAACAAGCGGTGAACAGTTTACATCAAATGTCACTGGCCAATTTTAGGTATCACAAACCTAAAAATGGCCTTAATAAGCAATTGTTACAAGGGGATTAGAAGCAGTGGCTACGAGGAAATATGTGCTCTGATGCAGGCAGTTATAAATCTAAAGTTCAGAAGGTTACCCAAGAACACAATTAAAGAAGAACCCAGAAAACAAACAAGTTTTAACTAATTTCGTTTTTCAAGCAGTCAGCCATATCTGAGACGAGTTCAACGCAGTATTGCGTGACAATATATGGGATAATCATCTTGTATAAAAAGTGAAACCCTCGCAAGAAATACCATTGTGGTCGAAGAAAAAACAAGAAATATCAAAAATTTCGAATCGTATCATTTCCCGGTTGAGTCACTCCAACTTCCAATTTACATGTAGATATTTCTCCTTTTCCAAATTTCAAAACACAAATAGCATCTGCATATCAATACATTTAAGTAATATTGACTTACCATAGGTTCAGCGTAGGAAGGTAATTCGTAGATCTCTGAAGCAGTTTCTTCATCGTCCACATAACCGATTCTTGTGGGCAAAATGGGTGCGAATGCTGCTGGCTCCCTCTGAGGCACAAGGAAACCCCCTTCACTGAAAACAGATTAAATAAAGATTGGAAACATCTGCAGGTAAAAACAAACAATGTCATATTTACAACACGTGTAAACATATTAAGACTGGGATTTCAGGATATAGTTTCCGCCATGATGGGTAAGCATTCACTGGATTTTAGAAATTAGCTATAAAATTGCGTGAAACCAATAATGAAATACTAAATATACACAAATGCAACATTCAGGAGTATTTGTAGAAAATGTCTTCATAAATAAACTTGCATATATAAATCTGATAGTTCTAGCTTTCGTAGTACATGTATTGCATGTAGTGCAAGTATGTGCAACTTGCATGTTAATTTAATATTTTCGTTTCACGAACTTACTCGAAGCACTTCGATAGAGAACAAGCTAGATAACGTTCACTAACTAAGAACTAGCAAAAATCATGGAATATGGAAAAATGTATAGAAAACTGGCATGTCATGAGAATGGAATTTGGTGAAGTGTCAGGAAATTGCAAATTCTAAGAAAGGCTCGAGTTAGCGGAAGACGAGGGGAGAAACAGGATTTATTCAACGAGCTAAGCAGTAGAAAACTTAAAATTCCCCAAAGTTTGCTTGCTTATCTTAAATCTCTAATTTTTCTAGTTTGTTATGGGAACCAAATAGCCATCATATAGGAAACAACTTCAAATGTTGTATTTTAGGTAAATTTACCTGTGAACAAACTAGTATGTAAATTCATAATAAAATCTCCACAAAAAAAACCTCCAACTCGATCTCTATCCAATGTTAGTCTTGGAAAACCTCATTATGCTGCAAATCCTTCATGGACAAAAATTATGGGGAAAAAGTGATGCTTGATATCTTAGGCATAATAAGTAAAGAAATGTTTAGTTTTCTGGTAATTAACATCACTTGTTAAAAATCTTTGTTAAAAAAAAATTAAAAACTTCAGACAGCAGCCAGAGGAACATGTTACAAACTAAAAAGCCATATAGGACCTCGTAATTATGGCTACTTTCCGAGTTTCGAAACTCTTTACAAGCATTGTCATACACGACGAAAAACTCACAAACATGAGCGTTATAAATAACCTCGTGCAAAATGAGATGAGCAAAAACTTTCCATTTTTTGTTTCTTTCTATTGGGCATAGAATCATCGCTACACAAATTAAGAACCGCATCAGAAACCCAGTTTCCAGAACCAAGAAGGCCAAAGAGTTCAAAACGAGGAATAGTCGTGATTGATCGGTGTTGGCATTACGTGGTGACCTTCGCAAATTTTGCGTTCACGCTCATACGTAATGTACCTGTGTATGTAACAATTCGTCACGTTTTATTACCAGCAACAATGAAAGTCAAGAACTTGGCATCAGGGGTGCGCGGCACACTTTTGCAAGAACTTGTGGAACAGTCCTTAGGGAATTAATAGATGACCACGCAACATTCAAAGCACGTGGATGTTCAGAGATCCTGCGGGCCACTTTTTATGTAAAAAAAAAGAAAACAAGGAGGAATTATTTCCGAGAAATAATCTCGATATTTCTATGAAGGCCATAACCTGCATCCCTTCTTCTGAAGAAATTCCATGTTTGTTTCGCTTTTTGTAGAGAAAAATAAAAGCATGTTCGCCACTACAGTCGTTTAAAAAACATTTATAGAATCTGCAAGTTATCATAGCCATTTTTTTTATTCTAAACACCTGGTTATCCCCACCTTTGAAGCATTCGAGCATTTTATGAAAGCTTCTGAGAAACTTATCTGCGCTTCAACGCTACAATGACAGCATATAGCATAAAAGGTGAAATCAGCAAGAATCACCTAAGAATTTAATTCCTCATCCCCTATTTAAACATTATATATACTGGTCACGATGAACGGTTTCAGAAAACTATTTAATTTCCCATTAATGTCTTTCTTCCAATGTTCAATAAAATGTTAAACATTTACAAGTATACCAGTCCAGATTAGAATTTTGGAAATCCCGTTGTGCATTTTATCTAATTTTTCTGTATGTCATCTCTGATATTAGGGGTATTCAGACAGAAGCTCTGCATAATTCATTATGGCAGTCGTGGAGTCACGTGTGCAAAATCTACACATTCGTTAGTTTAAAAATTCACTCAAAGTTACCACTGTTTTTAAATCAATTAATGCCTTTGTTTTGCACAAGTGACTCTACGAGTGCTAAAAGTGTTTTTTTCGTAACGCCTCTGTTTGAGTACCCCTAATATTTCATTGGCGTTTATGTTAAAATTGTAAAGCTTTCACAATCCTGTACTTAAAACATATTGGTTAATATACAAGGCATAATTGCATGCAGTTTTTAAATAACAAGTGGCAATTAATATAGGCTACAGTACATGTATAGTTTAATTAACAAAGTTCGAAATTCTAAGTTGCGAAAATAACCTTTGGGAATTGAGCAGAATGTAAATTCAAATGCATATGATCGTGCACCGTATATACAGTAGATTATTTACAGTATGGGAACACTCAACAGAAGCATTACAATAAACTTACAAATGGCACTTTTGGCAGTTGTGAAGTCATCGTGTGAAAAAAGAATGCGGTAATCGGTGAATACACGACTGTCAAAAGTGCCATTTGTAAAATTTGTCTGAGTGTCCTTATGTGTGCAAAAATCAAACTGGAGATTATGTTGCTGTTAGTCCATAAAACTGGATTTAATTAGACCTAAGGCATGCCATAAAACTCGATCCATAACTGAAATATTTAAGAGAATTACTCCAAGATACATTAGTTTCTTCGATGATATTGCTCCAAAGAATACCACGAAACCTGACTAAACAAGTACTAGTATCACGTAGGTCCGGAAGTTTCAGATGTATGCAAAAATTGTTTCCAAAAGAATACTTGATGGCAGGTACCGTATAGCATATAACACCCTAAGAAATTAAATTACGTCTGGGTTCGCCTCTCGCAGACCCCGACTACACCAAAAATTTATTTACCAAAGGTTGAGGACTTGGGATAGTTACAATTTGCTCATGGAGTGGCCATATTAGAAAATAAAAGAACACCCATGTGAATGTTTAGACAGAATGGCGCGTCATTTTTGATAATAAGGCTTGCTTCTTATTTACTATATCATCCGAAGGAGTGGTCATCTTTCAATGTTTGCACATGGATCAGTATTTTTTTTCACGACGTCAAAAAATTTAAAAATCTGTGGAACACCTACTAACACACCTTGACCTTCCCATAAAGATCATCGCGAACAAAATGGCGAATAGACATTATTTGCAAAGCATCGTTAAGTTAGGAAGCATTTGCTGCAAACTAAACTTGTATTTACAAATTTATGGAGTACGACAATCAAATCCCTGCACCCACAATGATAGGAATTTCGAAAAGACCCTCCATTGAAATTTAAAATAAAGTCTCAGACTCAACTGATGTTATATCATACAGGTATACTTGAAGCTCTGCGCGAGTCGGATATTAAAAATAAATACATGTAATGATTATAAAGTTTTGCAAAATGCCAAAATAGAAACGAGTTTATGGGAACCCAAATTAGCCGCTATTTTATGGCTTGGATGATGGAGATGGTAACCAAAATAATCACATAAAAATAACTCGCACGATATACAGTATGCATGTAACTCAAAAAGATTTGAAGAAAATAAAACCTCAACATGCATTCTCACAGAACCGTTAATTAAATTAATATTCCACTGAGAGTGCTTTAAAACCAAGAGAAAACTACATGCCGCGTTGAAATATCGAAAGGGAAAAAAATCTTGTTATGTAAAACGTACACTAGCACATTTGGGAGGTAAGGAAAAGTGAATTACGCTCTCGACCATGACCCTATTTGGGGAAAACATTCTCATTGCAATGGCAAACAGTACAAAAATTAATAAGCCAGATGAGCCCTATGTATGTTATTAAATGGTAATGGCTTGGGATGAAAACATGCAAGGCATGACCTTGGGAAAATTGAATGCTTAAATTACGCGCGAGCAATTCAATGGGAACAAAAAGCATAATAGGGAGTTAATTAACAATGTTTACGCTCCCTGATCAGCATTTGGAAAACCTTACTTAGCCCCTGCATCCAAAGAAATTCCACGAGAAGAGGTTTTTTAAACATTGTGAACCTGTTTTCGTTCAATGCCAAAAATCATCAGTTAGTCAATCAGTGTACATGAATTTTCCATTACAAATGGCCTTATAATTCAACGCGCAACATAATGCGACGATGGCATCTATTGAGCGTATTTGGAACTACTGCATTGGGTCAAGTCACAGTATATTGTGGTCATGTGTTCTCTAAAGTTCCAATTCAGAAATGTTGAACTACCGCTCTTGTACTTGGTTATACAATCGTATTATAAAACGTTTATAATATGTTGGTGCTGTAAGTGAATGCTATATATTCTTTAAGATGGAAAATTTTGGAAAATTGGTATACACCTTCGTAGAAACACGTGTTTACAAAAACCAACAATTTCCTACGCAGAAAAGGAGCACGTGAATTTCAGCAGAAACAGTATTGAATAATCAAATGTCAAAAGCTGCAAGATGGGTTTCATTGATATTTTCACCATTTCCTGTTTTTGGTTCAAACGCCCACTTTTCTTCTTCTAAGAAACATGTTTCTAGAAAAAATCATATTCCACTAATGCCTGGATCCTTTGCGATGCCTTTCTACTGAATCAATGTACCACTATACCTACTGAATTTGTTGCGTAGAAGTTGTAAAATTCGTAAAGGAATCGATTCAATTCCACGTATTCATTAAAATATCAGACTAATAATTCTTCCAAATGAAACGCCTTGGAATTCCATGCAGTCTGGTGTAAGTCGAAGATCTAAAGGTATTGTACGTCCACACTGGAGGAAACATAGGAACTTTCTGTTGCTAATATGTTGCCCATTGTTCCTGGACATATTTAATATAAGACAATATAAGACAATTTACGTAAACAAAAAGCAACAATTAGCAACACACGGTACCTCTATGTTTCCTCCAGTGTGGACATCACTTTGCATGTTGACAAATTATGTTGAGAAACAAACATCAAATACTGCGGACTGTCAGTATGACTTACAGTACATGTAGGATAAAATGCGATAATGAGCGAAACTGTGGTTCAAAAATCAGTTAAAACTGGAGGTGTGAAAAGCCCCCAAAGAGTAGACTAGTTTCATGTGGTGGTTCAAGTAAATTTGGCATCACATACTCAGAAGTTACAAATGCTCTACATAAATACTTGTACGAGGTGCAATTCGCGCGAAATGCTATCTTGATGGGATCGCAATCCCTGGACGTCACAGGCAATAAACATTCCAAGAGCGTTGAGCGGAATAAATCACCTCAAAGATACAAGCCACACTGACAAGGAAGCCGATACCACGTGACAAATACGGTACATACCTTCGAAATGGGCTTTTCGGTCGACAACGATTTTTATGGGAATAGCGGCGCCCGGCCCTCCTCCAATTCACCTGCACAATGTCCTTATGGGGGCCATCCAGAGACCTGGAGTAGAGGGCGGCCCAGCCACCAGTGGCCACAGCAAGGCGGCCGTGGTGAGCGGAAGAGGGCAGCATCCCCCTCACCACTTTCCACCTCTGGTGACAGCAGCAGCGAGCCTACACCACTGGACGACAACCAGTTCTATGGGTTGGTTGACATGGCGAGCATTGTCCACGTTGGCAGCGTCTCGGCAAGATATCTTGCACGGAACAGGAAACTCTCATGACACGGCAAAGTCGCTTTCTAAGCGTCCATGGATCCCCAATCAATGACAGTCTGGTATATCCGACGAACTTTCCCGGGCAGAGTACCAGAAGCAGAGTTAACGTTGCAGTCGTTTTGATTCGACAATGACAGACAGACCTTGCTCAGAAAAGGAACGTCGACTAGCACGGTTCAGCACCGTCGTGACATTCAGAAGCTAGTCCATGTGTTCAAAAATCCAAATTTCGAAGAATAGGTGTTCCAAAGACAAGTTTTCCTGATTTCAATGGCTCTTAGGGACGACGCCAATTTCCAGACTATTGAGAAATTCATCAGGTTAATCCATGACGTTCAATAATCCCAATTTCGGAGAACAGATATATATCAGTCAAGTGCTCCTGATTCCCAATGGCTTAATTTTAAAGACTCGATGTCAATATCCCGACCACCGAGACTTTCAGATTAATGACATAGTTGATATCCCAATGCCAAAGACTCAGATTCCGACCGAGGATATCCTGATTCCAATGACTTCCAGATTCTTGATGCAAATATCCGGATGACGAATAGCTGGACGTCTAGTCCAGCTTCCTAACGCAGATATACCGATGTGTTCTGCATCCGAAATGCTGCAAGTTCCGAAACAATGGTAAAGTGACAGGCTGCAGGCTTCCAATGGCGGATTATCCCGATTTTTATCCAAAATTATTCAACTGTTTGGCTTTTCCAGAGCCATTACTCCCGGAGATGATGTAACAACGCTGGAGCACGGAGGCTCGTCATGGCAGATTCGCCCGGCATCCGTTCAATGGCACTTTGGTGGGTCCGATTCCTATAGGTTCTGTTCCCCGTGGAACGAGTTTCCCGCCCGGGACGTTAGGTAGCGGCACAGGCCCTCGCCAATTTACGCCGGGCTAATGATGATCCCACTTAAAAAGCGCGTGGCCAGCATTCCTCCTGTGGACGGGGAGCTCCCCCTCCGCACTCGCGCCTCTCGCAAAACTCGCGAAACCAGCTTTTGGTCGGCGCAGGTGTACGACATGCCAAGAATGATAAAAGTCGGGCGAATCACGCCAGGTATGCGTACCAAGTTGAAATGGGGCAAAGGCAGCTCCGGGCGCTTCAGGCACGAAAAAGTCGCTCTCCAATCAGGAGGCACGGACTCTGGCGCGCCACACGCCTCGAGCCCGCATCCAGGCCTGGTTAATTAATCAGAGAAGAAGGGGATCTGGGGGTGGGGGATTGACCCCCTCCGAAAAATGGGAAATGGTCCGGGTCTGTGAAATGACGCCTCATCGATGGATCGTCAGGTTTCTGCCCAGGGCATGGCGAAAGTGTGGGGGGAGTCGTGCAGACAATGAGGAGGAGCAAAAAAAAAGTCCTCCAAAGCTCAAACCAGAAATTCCTGACTCGGAAAAACGTAATGTTTACAGATAAGCAGGCTGCCCGTGCGTGCCGGCATTTCTAAGAATAAACTCGCTGCATGCGTTGCGTGGGGACGACATGTGGGTGCGTTGGAAACGTTGGACGGTGCGTTTTTGGTAAGTAAACCGTGCGTTCCAGAAGCGCCGATCCGAACACATGAATGGCTTCCATTCAGAACCGATTCCTGGGTTGAAGAGGGTGATCAACCCCCGCACCAAAAATTAATCTACAAGTAACTTACAACATACTGTACCCTTTCGTGTAAATAATAGGCTAACTCGGACAGGAGCTTTAATTACGAAAGGCACTTTTGGCAGTATGAAGCCACGTGTGAAAAAGTAATGCATTCTTTCATTTCACTAATTCAAAATCAGCGATTGCTTCGGTGGCATTTTTTAAACAAATTTGTGTGGCGTTTTTGTTTAAGGTGTAAATAAAGTTCACATTTACAGTAGATTCACTGTTATCCGGGGTCATGGTTAAACTAAAAAAAAATTTGCGATAAATAACAAGTTCAACTTTTCACTTTTCACAAAAATGAGAAACATTTATACGTGTAGGCCTACATGTAAAAAAAACTCATGATCATGATATCGCACCTCCGCTTCAATAGAGATACATGTACATGTATTAACTCACAACCTTTTTCATTAAAGTAATCTCAAACAACACTGCACATGTACGTCGTTTTTACTGAATATAACGGATTTCACCTTACGCACCGTCGAACATCGGAAACTGACAATTGTTCAGTTGTGTCTCTTTCGAAGCGGGGGTGCGATATAATCATGCTCAAAACCATTACAGTAAGTGTGCAAGTTATGTGTGGGTAAACGTACGTAGGTACAAAGCACATTTAATATGGGCGGAAAATGAGACCTCATTAACCTGAATAGTCGAAATTGAAAGTTTTTAACATTTAATTATTACATGCTATTAACTCATTTCTGAGGCGACCCATCTTTTTAAAATACTGTATGGGTTAAATTAGCGTTCTATTACATAACTTGACCCATAAGATCGAATTATGTAAAGAAAACCTGGCATAAACACAATCCGGGCATTGTTGGTTTGTTGCCAGACCTTGATCTCAATAAAAAACACGTTAACAAACCTGATTTGAATGTTCCGAATTATAACACGGGACTGCCCCGTGGTTAGCGGGAAGCGATGATTCTGTTAGATAAATATTCCAACCGGATAAGCCGAAAACTGAGAAATTGATCAAATATTGCAAATAGGGTTGCCAACAGCGATTTTCGGAAATGATTCAGTAGGGACAGGGCAAAATGGCATTTTTTGAGTAATTTAGTGCAGAGCTTACATGTATACTCGTTTGCAATTTTATGAAAAGCAAATATTAGTATTCGACGTTTTCCTGGAAACAGCAGTTTCTTCATTCACACAGAGTGCTTCACTTCATACTATAATTTTTACAAAATACAGTGTTTCCTTGAAACAACCTCCTCCCCGATTAGAAATTATCAGTACATTCTTCAAAGTGTGTACTTACATGTATACTGTATTTGCCCATATTAAAACAGAATTCAACATTTTATCTGAAAATAAATTTTCTCGAGTGTGTTTTAGTACCAATAATTCTTAGAAACAACAGTCTGACCCGCCTCAATTCCACTTTCATACTTCTGAACTCCAGTTTTTGGATGAAACTTTCGATTAAGTACAATAGACACCTACTCTGGCCCGTTTTCCAATCACCTTGGACTGGCTTCTTTGGTCAAAGAAGGCCAAATTAAAACCAGTCCAGTCAAAACGACAATAAGTGTCCTTGCTACTACAGCCATTTTACAATAACCACAAATCAGAAATTTTAACGACAAGCCACAAAAGACTATAGCTCAAATAACGTTAGGTTTGGCTGAACTTACATTACAATCGAATGTAGTCTGCAATACAATACAACTATATGAATTTCAGACAACGAACCAGCTTATTCTAAGAATAATGAGAATAGTGGTTTCTGCATTTTTATAACATTGAGTTTCACTTTTTCGGGATATGCATGTAATACAAGTTAATATAATTCATATTTTGAGGGAAAGTTGTCTCAGCGTATATAGTAGCGATGGGCGTAAACAAATTCAACCGAAATTGCATCATTGCTGAAGGAGAAGTGTGAGAAAATGTAGATTTTTATGAATGTTTCCTTACGAGTTAGCAAGAACAAACAAAAACATCGTGAAGAGAAACAAAACTGCAAATTTCCATTTCTTTTTCCATTGTGACGATGTCGAAAACTACAGAAAAAAATTGCAAACTGAAATAAAGCTTCTTCTAATAACATTTTTCTTATTTGTAATTACAGTGATTAGTTCCTGCTAGTAAAAAAAATTATCAGAAAGATTAATTAACCTCACATTTGTCTCTCAATATCTGCAGGGAATTCGAGACTGGTGCATTAACTCACCTTAAATTCAAAAGAAGTTAAAGAATGTCAAAATTAACACATTTTAAATTTTAAAAAACTCGTTTAAACGAGGAATTAGCCATTCCTGTCTACCGAAGATTGCCAGAGTACATCCATGGTATAAAATAGGCGAGAGTAGTATCTTATTGATAAAATTGTTTACTATAAAAAAAGGAAACGTGCTTTTAAAAAGAGCATCCCCTATTTGTTATTAAATCGTCGAAGCCGTGGGAATCTGACAACTATGTCATTCACAAAAGTTGCTCACTGCAAAATCCAATCAGGAAAAAAAAACTGATCAACGCAAAACACGTCATACCAGAATGCTTGAGATTCAGGCTATCAAGAAAAGTCAATTGCCCTGTTTAGATAGAATATATATATACATGTATATATATATATTTTTTAAATACCGTATCAATTAGAAAAGCTTTTTCCAAACCCGCGAGACGAACATCTCTGTGGCAAAATTTACAAGTTGTAACGTCATGTTAAAACCAAATTAGATCACGAATGAAAGCGTCTCAATTATCATCACACCGCTAAAACAAGCATGCATGGGTAAATTTGATCGACTTTCTACGAATGTCTATCCGTCCATTTTCTCTTTCTTTGTAGCGAATGCAATTGTGAAACTTGCTAACAAAATTAAATGTTTACACATATCAAAGGCATTCACTTTAGTTTCTTTCCAAAATGATGCCTTTTTACTTTAAAGCTAACTTGAAATTAGATTTGCCAATAAGTTGGTAAAGGTAAACTGAAGTATCCTACTAGCTTGCAATCGATCGAATCTATCAATTTAATTCTCAAATAATGAATATTGTATTTGGCGATATTCACACAACCTGATATGCAAGTAGTTTTTATTCAATTTTATTCTTAAATAAAGATGCTCAACTTCCTGTTCGGTTCGCTCGGTTTATATCAAATCTAGGTCGATAGAGTAGTTTGACAAATCAGTATACAGTATAGGGTTGGCTAAAGAGCATGCTCAAATACCTTGAGGCACAGTACATGTACAGTTTAAGAATCTAAACAAAAATTACCAAATTACTTACCATCCGCTAAAGCACATGCGAAAAATTGTCATCAACAGTCGGGAAACCCAGCTGATAAATCCCATACAGTCTCATTCAAAAATTCAATGAGACTAATGGGATTAATGGGTCCCATTAAAGTCT
>JAQGBX010000979.1:0-28621 GCA_034698745.1 Megaphyllum sjaelandicum
TGCAAATGTGCAGCCACGTCCACACTACCACCCAACAAAAGCGTCATGCTTTCGTCACGACTTGCCATGTTGGGTGTGCGATGTATGATGTATGGCTGTAATGGGTACGTGGCTTTATGTCACCGTAGGCTCAAGTTAGAAACCTTCTTGCATACCGAGCATTTACTGTAAACTGTGCGCACTACACTTCAAAATCACTAATAACTTATGGCTTATTCCAATCGTCCAAAAAATATGCACCAGTGTAGACTACAAGGTGAGGCATAAGTCTGTTAAATCAGCACTATTGCAGGCAACAGGCGCAACAAGACTACAGACTTATTGGAATACGCGATTAAAAAATTCGGACTACATTTCAGCCGTAAAATGATACTTTATTGGCACATGTTTAAGTAGGAAGTTCAAACGCTACACTAAAGGTGCCCCGTTTGGACAGAGCCTCAAAAACAGTTTGCTATAAGATATCAAATGGACCTAAAGTGCGACGTCAATTGCACGAACTTTGCTACCTGGGACAGTATCTAATTAATAATCAAAATTTAAAGATAGATACGAAATTCCAGAGTGCACAAAGTAACATCCCAATGAGATTCATAGTTAAAAACAAATGCACAAAACTGTCTTTATGACTTACTTTAGCTCTGCAGCCAACTTCCCAATTTTTCCAAAGGTGTGATTTGCTTTGAAAGAAAAAAAAACATTATACGACACTGAAAACCATTTGAAATAATATCACCAACTTAGAGGCATAGTTTCAAAACCATTCACAATCCAAGTTAAAATCTATAACATTTAGCCTAACAGATATAAAGATCTAAGCAAGCAGATATATGGCACAGTATATGAAATACCAGCATGTGCGCTCCGTGTTGCCCCTTTGATCTTTTTAATAAAGCACTGTGAGCAACTGCTTGCCGCAGCACTGCGATTGCGATGCATTTTCAATGGGAATGCTATTGTCTATGGGGAAAATTATGTTAGACAATAAAGCTTTCCTGACAATTTGCACGACAGACTTCTCAACTGGACTTTTGTCGATGGAAAAATACGCACCTGCTCGGCGGGGTGGCACTGCATCCCCATCAGCATAGCCAGCAGGCTAAACATCGAAGTAAACCGTCAGACAGACTGGTTAACAATTCATGTGTTAAACTGGGCAAAATAGTTTAAAACGAATGAAGAATGCATTTTCCATGATAAAAAAAACAGTTGAAAGGGACAATATTACTGTAGCAGCTTAAGAAAGCCGTAAACTCCGACGCCAGAAATTTGTATTCAAGTACATGTAACTGAAAATGATCGCCAATGATAGGTTTGTGCATGCAGGCCATATAAGCATCCCCATGGCTTCGTTACTAGTGTTATTCCAATTTCCAACTACTTATAAAATGTATTCCTACTTTTGTTGTTTTCAACTGTAACAGCGAGCCATCTTGTCGTTCCAAATAAATGTAGAATACATTCAAAACTGACGCTTCTTATACTGGTCACGGAACCTGTGGTGCTATTCTTATTGATATGATCATAATGGTTTACTCCTGACTACCAGAGGGCTCTCAAATGAGACAGTAAGCACCTAGGTGCCTCTCAGGGTATAGTACCTTTTTTTATCAATATGATCGATATTTAACGTGTATCCATTCATCTGCCACTGTTCGTCGCTGTGAGCGCTCATGCGAAAAACCGCCTCAAAAAAGGGTCGACTGCACATACTGGTATTCCGTATACTGTGATATATGGATTGATTTTTTATCTTGATTTAAACTGATCCTGATCTTGATCTTGATCGAACTAAATCATGCACGTGTACAAATCTGGCACCACGAACTCAAGATGGGAAAAATCGAAGAGAAGTTATCTGGTCACACTGACCGCCCTTCTCTCACTCTCTTGAAAGTTTGAATGTGTGCAGCAGCTCGTGTGTTTGATATGTAAGTCCCACAGTGGACATAGTATTAAATGTGCTAGTAATAAAGTATTATAGTAAAAGTAAATCAGGCGTGGACAATTTCATCAGGTTATGGGACCAGCGTGCTCCAGAGAAGTAAAATAAATAGAATAGACAGTTTCTTACATTGAAGAAAAAGACACACGGTTAGGTCTAACCGTGTCAAAGAGACCACGTGCTGATAAAGATAAGAAATAGAGATGGCAGAAAAAGGCAAGAGCAACAAGCATGGAGTGACTGCATTAAATGGGCAAAATTATTCGACATGGTGTGAAAAAATGAAGATGATATTCAGGAAGGAAAAATCATGGAGAATTGTTGCAGCACCTAAACCTAAAGTGGTGGATGAAAAATGGGAAGAGGCAAACGACCAGGCGGAATACCACATCATGATGAAAATTAAAGACATGTTGGTGAAATTAATTAAGAGGAAGAATTCGGCACATGAAATGTGGGAAATCCTGAACAAGAATTATGGACAGACATCATTAATGGGAGTGATACTGCTGAGAGCCAAACTATACCGGATGAGGTATAAGGTAGGAAGCATGTGCGACCACATCGAAAAATTGCTGAATGTAGTGGACCAGTTGGAAGATGCGGGAGACACGGTAGACAACAAGACCATCATCGGCGCGTTAGTTGCAAGTCTGCCGATAGATTATGATTCCTTGGTTGCGGGGATGGTCACGCAGGACCCAGCAAAAATGACGTCAGATGAATTTATAATTAGGATAAAAGAAGAAGCCGAGAGACCAGAGAGAAAGAACAGAGAAGAAGGAGAAGACAGCGATGAAAAAGAAACAGCAAAGTTGGCCAAGTCGAGACTAAAGAAGCCAGAAAATGAGAGCAGAACTAAAGGATGAGGTGAGGAAGAAAAAGAATGCAGCGAAGAATCGGAGGACGAGGCAACAACTAAGAGAGCGCAGTTACGAAGAACAACGAGCAGCAACAACAGAGGCGGATGGAAAAATCAGACAGAACACAACAGAAGAGAAGAAACGAGGCCCACACACAGATACCAAAGAGAAACCAAGACTTGCTACATCTGTGAAAAGGTAGGACATCTACCAGTGGATTGCTGGCGTAATAAAAGAAGACCAGAAAAAAAAGGACAGAGCCAATCGAGCAGTAGAAGCGGATATGCAACAATATGCCTTGGGAGCAAGTGAACATGGAGAAAAAGGAACTGAAAATAGCTGGTGCATGGACTCGGGCTCTACGTCACACATGGTAAAGGATAAAGAATTTTTCGATGAATTGGAAACTTACAGTCGCAACATAGAACAAGCGAAGAAAGGAAGCAGTATGTCAGCAGTAAGGATAGGATCCAGGGACATATGGGCGAGAAACAGATCCAGTGGATTGAATAAAGTGACTGCGAAAAGTATATGTTCCAGACCTGGCAGAGAATCTGTTATCCATCAGACGAGCAGACGGATTGGGGATGTCTACACTAGCAGAAGCTGGAGTGATAACCATGAGAGATAAGAAAGGCAACAACGTAATACAGGCAGTATCAGAAGACGGATTATACCGTTTCCGATCACACAAGCCACGTGAAGAAGCAAGATATACATCCAGCAGTGGAAGCCTGGCAGAATGGCATCGATGACTAGGCCATCGTAGCTACCGAGCGATAAAGAAGATAATTAAGAAAAAAATAGTTACAGGTATAAACACAAAAGAAGTAGACGTAGGAGAAGAAAAACTAACGAGAAAGACCTTCTCAGACAGCAAATCCAGTACGGAAGCTGTGAACGATTTAATACATTCAGACCTGTGCGGACCGATGCGAGTGCAACCGTTTGGCGGAAGCTGGTATGCACTAACATTTACTGACGACTATACTAGGTTCACCAAGGTAGTGTTCGTAAAATCAAAGTGGCAAGTAGCGGATGAAGTAGAAAGATACATCGCAGAGAGCGCAGCAAAGACAGGAAAAAGAATAAAGGCATTCCGCACAGACAACGGCAGAGAGTACGTATGCGGGAAACTAAAAGGAATATTCAAGGCAAAGGTATCGTGCATCAGACTTCAGTGGCGTACAACCCGGAACAAAACGGCATGGCAGAACGCAAGAACCGTACTTTGACCGAGATGGCGAGATGTATGATGATAGATGCAGGACTAGAAGAAAAATACTGGACGGAAGCAATGGAGTGGGCATCATACCTGACCAACAGATTACCATGCAGGACAATCGGGACAACACCCTTTGAGAAGCTGTACGGCAAGAAACCGGATTTGGGACACGTGAGAATGTTCGGGTCAAAAGTATTCACCCACGTGCCCAAGGAGAAAAGGCAAGAAAAATTCGAACAGAGAGCAGAGGGAGTGTTGGTTGGATATGAAGAAACCACGAAAGGATACAGAGTACTGAACCCACGTACAGGAAGAATAAGGTTAAGTTGCAGCGTAAAAATAATAGAGGAAAGGACAACAAAGATGCACAGATAGAAGGGGAGGCACGAGAATCGGAACAAGCAACAACCGAGACAAATGACGTGGAATATGAATCAGAAGATGAAGGATGGACGAGAAACGAAGCCGAAAAACAAAATGAAGAACAATCCGAAGTAACAGAGCAGACTGAAATAAATACTGAGGAGATAGAAGATACCCAAGACAGAGTTGAGCCAAGAACTTCAAAAAGATACAATAAAGGGGTGCCACCACAGCGATTGACTAACAAGGCAGAGGTTAATGAGAAAATCGATCCAGAGTACTGGGAAGAAGTACAAGCGATGGGAAGTAGCGAGAGAAAGACCTGGACAAGAGCAGCAGAGGAGGAAATGAAGTCAATGCACAAACACAAGGTATGGGAAATAACAAGATTACCACCAGGGAAGAAGGCCATTGGCTGTAAATGGGTCTTCAAGACGAAGCTAGATGGAAACGGAGAAGTGCAAACCCACAAGGCCAGATCGGTAGCCGTGGCCGCAGAAAAGAAGTGGCACATCAGGCAGATGGACGTCAAGAACGCCTACTTAAACGGCACCATAAAGAAGGAGTTATGCATGGAACAACCTCCAGGATTCGAGGAAAAAGGAAAAGCGGATTGGGTGTGCCGACTACGCAAAAGTTTATACGGGTTAAAACAATCAGCCCGGGCATGGAATCAAACAGCGGTAGAGGCGTTACAGAACATGGGGTTTAGACAGAGTCAAGCAGACCCATGTTTATTTACCAAAGAAGAAGGAAACGGAGACCGAACATACATACTGCTTTACGTGGTCGACCTGTTAATCGTGGGAAAGACGCCTGAGGACACAAAAAAATAGGAAAAGAATTAAATAAGTATTTCGAAGTGAAGGACCTAGGAACGGCAAGTCATTACCTAGGGATACAAATAAAACGACAAGATGACGGAACAATAGAAATACACCAAGGAACAAAGATATCCCATTTGGTGAAGGAATATGGGCTAGAAGGGGCAAAACCCTCAAGGACCCCCATGGAGACAGGTTTCCTGGCTGAGGACAACGAGGCGAGTAAGAAACTTGGGGATAACAATAAATATCGAAGAGCAATCGGATCTTTACTATACCTGGCAACAGTGACAAGACCAGACATCGCAGCACCAGTAGGATTTCTGGCTAGGCGAGTTGAGAACCCCACTGAAGCAGACTGAAACTCGGTAAAGCGAGTGATCCGATACCTTGGACAAACAAGATAAGCCAAACTAATATTCAAAGCCGGGGGAGACTGTACTATGACATGCTGCGCGGACACAGACTACGCAGGTGATGTTAAAGACAGAAAGTCAACCAGTGGACACATAATAAAGGTGGGAAGGAGCACTGTAAATTGGAGTAGCCAAAAGCAAACATCGGTGGCACTGTCCACCACCGAAGCAGAATACGTAGCAGCGTCACTTGCTACGAAAGAAATACTATGGATGAGACAATTACTGGAAGATATGGGATTCAAGCAGAGCAGCCATACTGAGATTTTCGAAGATAATCAAGGATGTATAAAGTCGATAGTCAGAGAATATTGGTGCAAGGACCAAACATATTGCAGTTTGTCACTATTATATAAGATACCTGCGTGAGAAGAACATAATCAAGAGGGTGTACTGTCCCAGCGAGGAGATGACTGCGGACATCTTAACCAAGCCACTACCGAGAGCAGCGTTCGAGAAATGCGTGCGAGATTTCGGGATGGCTGAGCGGCGAGATTGAAGAAGGACCAGTGAACAGAGAATCAGTAGCGAGAAGGGGTGTTGAAATTACGCTCCTGATTCAAGATAACACGCACGAGTATATATCTGACAGCACGGACTCAAGATGGAAAAAATCGAAGAGAAGTTATCTGGTCACACTGACCGCCCTTCTCTCACTTTCTTGAAAGTTTGAATGTGTGAAGCAGCTCGTAATTTTTATGCAAGTCCCACAGCAGACAGAGTATTAAAAATGTACTAATAAATAGTTGTATACAAAAATAAATCAGGCGAGGACGATTTCAGCAAATAAACATGCGTTTTTTTTGATTAATTACATTTTTACTTGATTTTATTGTACATACATAGACATTAGTTTAGGAAAGTTTTATAAACACTGTATCACTCTGAGTCATAACTTACCGAAAGTATCACCACCTGCAAACCTTGGAATGTGGACTGAACTGAACTGAACTGAATGTTTAGCATATCCTTTGTCACGGATTCTCCTGTTGGAGATGCTAAAATGGTAGTAAATACCCTGTTACACATATCAATCTTTCCCCTCACTACACTGTACTGCATCCGGCAACAGATTCACCTGTTGTTTTAATGCCCACCACTTATGCAGCAGGCCTTTTGCAGCATTCACCCTTTCTCTCACGACTGCAATGTCATCCACCCTATTGGCTGTCAGATCCAACCATTGCACAACCGTTACATCTTCCATCCCTACAGGCTGGTCATTTAAGGTAGGACAGACACATAGGACATGGTGTATGTCCTCTTTACCAACCCCGCACAGATTGCAAGTTGTGTCAACTTCCCGAAACTTTGACAGTCGCTTGCCGGTTTCGAGGGCCCCAGCTCTAGCCCTAAAGAACAAGGCACTGGCATATGAATTATCGTACATATACTCCCTGCCTATCTTTGTCTTATATTTATAGTACTCCAGAGTACTCTTCTTGTCAAGGCCTCCTCTCCAAACCCTCCTCACCCAATTCCGGACTCTTGTTTTGATCCCCGCTTTAGATTTAGCCCATGAGCCTTTGGAGAGAGCATCGATATCCAATTTGCATCCAAACTGCTTAACACGCCGCATTCATTTAGTGTTCCATCCCTGCCCCCTAAGCATCCCTGCCCCCTAAGTTCCATTCTTCAAGTTTATGATCTGTTAGGTAAACAAGAAATTTACAAAATTAAGTTAAGTTACATATAGGTACACAATAAACTTACATCTAGGATACTAAACAATTTAGAACAATTTTGAAACATCATACACACAGATTCAAGAAAACAACAATGTAACTATGCACTAACGGCAGTGCAAATTAAGAAGAAACACATTAGCCAAGGTAGGATACTGCAACACATGTCGCACACAGTCAGAACCAAATTATTACAGTAATCATTAAAATCATAAGATAATAAAAAACTAAAAAGACTAAAAAAACTCAAAACTCAGCCTATAAGTCAGAGCCCCAAACAAAAAACTGTACAAAACTTCTGCCCACGACTACAGAATCATATCAATATAGCAAGTTAGCAACCTGTGTGCTCTTACCCCAAAACGAACCTCCTACATTCTCAACATCCTAGAGTGTCGATCAGATCCCATCGACCTGTTTAGAACCCCCAAAACAACAAAAATCTTTAGTTAAAGACTGACCACTTTTTAAAAACGTTAAAGAAAAATCTAAATAATTATTAACAAATGAAGCCATCTTCAAGTGGTCGTTGAAATAATTATATCATTATATCATGCTACTTCTATCTTAATTGTAGTTTAAGCATGTTTAGAGTTTTACTATTGACTACAATTCAGAATGTGTTAGCATTTGTTGATAATTTTGATGTTTGCTGATAATGTGGGATTTTCTTGATCATTCTAGAGCTTGAATAAAGGGACATGGTACCGAAACGTCGCTGACATAAATAATTTGGCAGTTTTGGTCGAGATCGTCTGTTTTCTTACTAAAGAATTATTAAAACGTTAGAGAATTCAAAAAAGCAACAACTGAAAAAACATACCAAGAACGCCACATGTCCATCCATAAACACATGTCCATGTATAAACTGGCAAAATTTATCACATTTTCCTATCGATCTGAGCATGCGCATAAGCGCGGTGACTTCATAATAAATGTTACCGTATCTATTAAGGTAGCCTTCAGAAATCTCTCTAATTAATATTAAATAAATACTGTTAATTAATGTGAATTTTAAAATTAATAATAATAAATTATTAATACATGTGATAAATTTTGCAAGTTTATACAACTCGCAAAATTTATCACATTGTCCTATCGATCTGAGCATGCGCATAAGCGTGGTGACTTTTGCGAGTTGTATAAACTTGCAAAATTTATCACATTTTCCTATCGATCTGAGCATGCGCATAAGCGCAGTGACTTCATAACAAATGTTACCTATCTATTACGGTAGCCTTCAGGAATCTCTCCATTATCACATTAATACTAACATTAATCCTATTTGCAAATACCGTAACATACATGTACACAAACACAATTTATTACAAAATAAATTATTGGAACTTACCTGGTTTCGACCTGTTTTCCACGTTTTCCATGTAAAAATTTAACCAATTTTCCACGTTTTCTGAGTCTTAATTTAATAAATTTTCTACTTTTTCCGAGTACAAATTAGCAAAATTGTTCAGGTTTTACGAGTACAAATTTTCCATATTTTCTGAGTACAAAACTGCTAAATTTCCCAGTTTCTCCGAGCACAAATTTTGAATATTTTTCAAATACAAAATTTTTCTATTTTAATAAATTCTATTTGTCAAAAAATGTCAATTTTTCACGTTGTTGCTGGACAGGGCATTTTTTTTCAAAAACCTAGAAAAGTCTGGGAAGTTGAAAATAAAATTTCTTTGGGAACCCTGTACGAGACGTTGCCAATGTTAGTTTGACGCTGTCCTATTAGATTTAGGGCCTTCAGACAGTTTTCATGTAATAAAATATATGTGCTTATCACTGTTCTTGATTTCCATAGGTGTGCAACGGTAATTAATTCAGGTATTCAGGCGACGTTCCAGGATATCCACGGTACTTCCTGTACAAGTAAGTAAACAAATGTAGATTTTTAGTTGATGACTTTTATAAATTCCTTTTAAACATATACGAATCACTCTTAGCCTACATGTTGCGAAGTTGCGAACTTAGTAGCCTATTTCAGGATAATAAAACGAAATTGGGCAGCATGACTGGCTGCTACCAAGAAAGAGCATGTAAAACTTATGATTCTTAAGGTTTTGTACTATTGTGGGATGCCTTGTGGCCATCTCCTCAGGTAAGTCATTCTCTTTTACGAGGGTGGCTAACAATTCAATTTCTTAGGCATTTGGCACCTAAAAAGTGCAATAATGCCACTGTGTTACACACTGTAATCACTCCTGGTTATGTCTCTAGTTAGTGCCATCTCATAATTGAAATGAGAACCCTATTCTGGGCATTACAATTGGTTAATTGTATTGTTTTGAATTGTATTGTATTGTATTGTATTGTATTCGTGTTGTTATATAAAAAAAGTATTGTAAGGAAAGGCCTCGCAGAGTCCACGGAAAGTTAACAACCGTTTATTCGGGAAACCTTACAAAAAGGGCCAACGTGGCCTAAACGTTAACCAAAACTAAAGAGGGCCCCTCAACATGAGGGAAACCAAAAGCAAAAACAAAAAAAGAGCGAATGCGTTCAGAAAAACAAAAAGGCAAAATTTGCTTCAATTTGAAGCATTTAAGTCGGGCTTGACAAAACGGGACGACAACTTCGTCGGTCCAAGAACACAGCCAAGACTGCTCGAATGGTGACCCGGTACTCCCCAGGTGACCCTCCGACCTGGAAGGACACCTAGCGGCAAAAACGTCCTAAACCGTAGGATTGCCAGGAATGCTAAGGCGAACCTTGACACCCCCCTCTAAGGGGGAGCCACTCCGGGGCGACTAAAACGAGAGAAAGAAAAAAAGGGTGAGACTGGCAAGCAAGAAAAAAGAGGACAACCAAAAGGGAAGGGTGGAGAGCCACCGCGCTTACCAGCAGGGCAAAACTAACGTAAAGCGTGAGCCACAACTCGTGCGGCGGCATGCACATCGGCCGGGCGACGATACGGGAGAAGGCTTAGCCGACGCTGAGCACGCTCACGACGCTCACGGCATTGGCGCGTGGCAACAGAGCCCCTCTCACGTTAAGAGCCGCAGCCACGACGTAGGCCCCGTCGTAAGCCAGGGCGACCAGGGGACCCCGGCCAGGGCGTCCCACGAGCACGCAAAAAGGCCTGTTGCATGAAGAACAATGGCGACAAAGGGCTAGCCGGATATGCCAAAGGGCGATGGTAAGGCCGAGGGGCCTGCATGATCGCACGAACCATGCACGAGACAAACGCGGTCAAACGGCTACGGCGACGAGGCGAATCATATCCAGAAGGTGGGGCACACGCAGCAGGTGCTGCGGGCCCAGGGTCACGAATGGCCAGACGTTGCAAAGAGGCCACCGGGAGGGCCACAGGATCCGGAGCCGAAAAATCCGGAGGCTGAAGAAAGGCACGGACCGGGCTACTAGCCCGAGAGACTAAAACTGGACGAGCAGGCAGGTCCAGCGAGAAAATCCCAGAATCCGAAGGAGAATCCAGAGCACAAGTGGGGGCCAGAGGAATGGGCAGGCCAGCCAACGTCGGCGATGCAAGAGGCGATAGGGCCCGAGGGGCCTCACCAGGGCCAGTAGCAGGCCAAGAGTCAACCACATAAAGGGGCGAACCCGGGCGGTCCAAAAAGAGCTGCGCCACTGTGGGACGAGAAGGAGACCCTGGTAACAAATCCAGCAAATTCAATGGGTCAACAATAGGCCTACCTTGGTCCGGCGAGCCAAGAAAAATGGCAGGAGGCGAAGGCAACTCTAAGTCATCAAGGCGATAACCGGGGCGACCGTTGTGAGCACCCCGGTAAAAAGCGCGAGAAAAACGCGGCATAATAGGAAAAAAGCCTGAGACACCGCACCAGCGCGAGGCAACACGTGAAAAGCGAGAGCAATGGCCGCTTACGAACAACAAAGAGCTGTCAACCGAAGGAGAAGGTGTCACGTGAGAAGGTGACGCAGCGGGCAAATCCACAGGCACAGTGGTGCCATCCGGTGAGCGAAAGAAGAAGCGCTTGAGGCGCGAAAAAAAGGCGTATTACGATGCAGTAGGGGCCATGCCAAAGTGGTCGAAATTTACCCTAGCCAAACCGAGCAGGGGCCAAATTGCAGACAAGCACCCAATCGCCAAACTGAAAGTCCAGGAGACGATGGTGAGAGTCATAACAAGATTTCTGGCCAGCCTGGGCACGAGCCAAATTAGATGAAGCCAGGGACCTCCAGAGGTCAGCCGCCTGGTCAGGAGGAGGGACCTGCACCACAGGAAGAGTGTTGTGCACAGGTAAGCGCGGCTGGAAGCCATGCATCAGCTGGAAGGGTGAGAAACCCGTGGGCGCCTGCGGTCACTGCCGCCACAAGATGAGAGTTCCAATCACGGCCATCCTTGGTGGGATCTATTGAGGCACGGAGGACCGTCACCAGGGTCTGAATGGAACGCTCTGTGGCAAAAGTCCCGAAACCGACTACTGGCCTGGGGGGTACTCTGGTCAGAGGTCAACGCGGCAGGAACACCAAAACGAAGGATAAGATGATCGAAAAAATCAACTAGGGAACGGGCCGTTTGGCGGCGACAAGCGGAAGCAACGATAAAATGCGTCGCATAGTCGACGGCAACAATGGCTGACGTGACGCCCCCAACAGATGGCGGAAGGGGCCCAACAAAATCAAAACCTTAGTGGGAGGCAGGGTCTGACACAGGAATAGGTCCAAGAAGCCCATAGGCGCAGCGCGCGGCAGCTTAGCACGCTGGCAGGCCTCGCACGATTCCACATAACGGACCACATTTCTTTTCCAGCCGGGCTAATAGTAAGCCCTGACGATGATGGACATGGTCTTATAAGAGCCGAAGTGGCCGGCCAGCCGATGGTCCTGGCCTGTTCTTAAGACTGCCAAACGCTGGGCGGCAGACACCACGCGGAGCAAACGAGGGGAATCACCAGAAGCGAAAAAGTACAAGACACCTGCCAACTGGACGTAACTCTTCTGCGACGACAGTGTGGAAGGCGAAGATAACAGGGCGGCCAGTTTGGGGTCCGCAGCCTGCTGTGCAGCTAAATCCTAGTCAGCACGCAGAAGGAAGAGGCAGTCGTCCACATCATCCAAAGGTTCGCGCGATTCCAACGGGAAACGGCTCAGACAGTCGACGTTAGAATGGAGGGTGCCCTTCCTATAATGCACGGAATAGGAAAACTCCTCCAATTTGGCCACCCAACGGCCAAAGCCTCGACGAAGGGTCTTTCAACTGTTTAAGAAAACAGAGAGCGTGGTGGTCTGTCACGATCACGAAGGAAGTACCCAAAAGGTAATGGCGGAATTTCTCCGTGGCCCAGACAATAGCCAGGGCCTCAAGCTCCGTGATCGTGTAGCGACTCTCAGCTCCAGATACTGTACGGCTAGCATAGGCCACCACCCGGTGGTCATCCAGGGGGCCTTGTTGTAAAATGGCTCCCATGCCAATGGTAAAGGCATCCGTATACAGCCAGAGCGGCGCAGAAGGGTCATACATTACCGAAACAGGGGCCGAACACAATGCCGACTTCAGGGCCCGGAACGCCACTTCGCACTCAGGTGACCAGACGAAAGGTGTAGATAAACTGGTAAGGGCGGAAAGTGGCGCCGCGAGTGAGGAGAAGCCACGGACGAAACGGCAGTAGTAGCCAGCCAGGCCGAGAAAACTGCGGACACCGTGGGCATCAATGGGGGCGGGAAAGTCAGACACAGCGGAGATCTTAGCAGGGTCGACGGCGACCCCTAAAGCACTAATAACGTGCCCGAGATCTTTAATTTCCGAATAGCCAAAGAAGCACTTCTTGGGTTTTAGGCACAGGTCGTTGGCAGAAAGGACACGCAATACGCGATCCAGGTTAGCCAAGAATCCAGCAAAATCCTTGGCAAAGATGATGATATCGTCGAGATAAACAAGACAACACTCCCATTTGAGGCCAAGGAGTAGTTGATCAAGCGCCCGTTGCATAGAAGCAGGTGCATTACAAAGCCCAAAGGGCATACGAAGAAACTCGAAGTGCCCCTCGGAACACGAAAAGGCAGTCTTTTTGCAATCCTCAGGGGCCATACGGAGCTGCGAGTAGCCGGACATCATGTCCAGAATTGAAAGGGCGAACACCCTGCGATGATGAAGCAACAGGGACGACAAAGCTGCGCGCTCCTCAGATGACAACGAGGGGGAGATGTTCGTGGCGTCCAATAGTGCGGGGCCGCCCGAGGGCGGTGACGCCGAGGAAGATAAAACAACAGGCAGTGCAACAGGTGAAATATCAGCCTCCATGGCTGTGGCAAAAGTGACCAAACTGCCTCTACGCAAGGTGACCGGTGCGGCCGAAAAATTGGCCAGCTCCACCGTCCGTATGCAGGAACCATCTAAGAGGAATACTCCATAGCCCGGACGAAAATCTGATGGCTGAGATGGGGCAGGGAAAACCATATAGTACTCACCCGGAGACAAATCCCGGGGGAGCGAACAGTGAACGTACGACAAGGAGCAGGGGGGAGGCACGTGGGTTCAAGCAGTCGTAAAGGAACCGACACGATCCGAAGGACCGAACTTGCATTGGTCGTAGAGCGCTGGAGCACAGAAACGACCGGCAACTCCACACGACCACTAATGACATCAGCCTCGGGGATGAACTGAATCGTAACCCGAGTGTCCGGTTCCAGGTCGTACTCCAAGAAGTGACGTCCACTATTCAAGACGAGACCATTCCCAAATAGGAAATCTTGGCCAAGGAGGAGAAGCTCCTCGGCCACATCCACAATACGGCAGGGAAAATCGAACGAGTGGCCCAAGCAAGTAAAAGGGGCCTTGACATATCCGGTACAACGTAGCGGTGTCGCATTTACGGCAACAAGCCCGGACATATAAGATTCCAATGGCAGCAAAGGTAAGCCCAGCTGAGCGAAGACCGGTAGAGATATGATGGAATCCTCTGAGCACGTATCCAACTGGGCGACACAGGCCAGGGAATTGACCGTAAGCCTAATATTAATAAGGTGCAAAGCAGCGCCGAGGAAGTCCGCGGGATGAATGGCCGCCGCATAAGCTACAGAAGTCACTGCAGGAGGTAGAATAGCCAGGAGGCCCGTAGAGGCAGGGGGCATGGCAGGAGGAATTGAGGGGCGTGCACGGGGTTTGTCGCCCTTACGCGATCGACCACGGCCCGAAGTCGGATTAGTGGGGCAGTCCGGACTATAATGGCCCTTAAGATTGTAAGCAAAACAAGTGACCTCCGAAAGGGGGCGCAAGTCCCTGGTATGACCCGAGGGGGGCTGCGAGCCAGCGGCCGAAGCCGCAGGGCCAGCCGAAGACCGTGGAGTCCCCCGTAAATTAGAGTTACCTTTGAGGACGGCATCCACCCCTCGGAGCGATGTACATGCACCACGTCCTCCATGTCGTTGATCCTCCCCACAGTTCTGCAGTCGTCTTAGGCATATTGATGGAAAAAGCAGAGCGTGCCGGAAAGAGCAGTCCAGTGATCATGTAGGAAAGCATTGTCCGATCCGGCATCTCCGAGTCAACCCTGCGGCAGGTGGCGGCCATCGAGATGAGATAGGCCTTAACGGTCTCACCAGGCTGTTGGCGACGGTCGGTAAGATCCTTCATGCATCCAGCGACGGACACAGGCTCACCGAACGTCTGCACCAGAGAGTCCCGTAAGGATTGCCAGGTTCCAACCCTCTCCGAGGGGGCAATCCTACGAACCATTCGAGGGCGGTGTCCTTCAGATGGGTGCGAAGTTGGATTGCACGCTTCTTGTCGCTGCAGCCATAGGCATCCGTGAGTGCGAAAAACTTCAAAAGGAAGTCATCCACATCTGTCAACCCGTCGAAGTAGGGCAAATTGTCCATATGGCGAAGGGGCTCACGCTCCGGGGGCATGGCAACTGAAGGAGACGCAGGATCCCGCACAGCAACGGTCATCCCAGGATCCGAGGCCACACCCATGGGCCGCGGGCCAGGACACGGCACCATTAAGCAAGATCTATAGGTCGCGGTGACGGGAAAAGGCAAAGGAGGCGCTCGAGTCGGACTCACATAAAGCAGGCCACCCACAAAAGGGGCGACCGGCAAGGCAGAGGGGGCATCCAGGGCAGCATCCTCCAGCGCAGACGACCGGTGTTTGTGGTCGACAGGTGACCGATAGAAGGTCGCCGAAAGGATGGGGCCACCATCTCCAGCCAAGGTGGGTCCTGAAGTCCGAGGGGGGCGAAGATCCCCCTGAAGTGACAAGCGGGGCATACGTCGCAATGTGCCACGTCCGTCGTGACTGGAGCCTGGGTCTGGCGAGGACCAACAGGTGCGCCCAGACTGGGGCACCTGTGGGGACGAATGCCAGGACCGTAATAGGTGATTGGCCGAGGCAATTACATTGGCGGTCTGTGGCTCACCCGGGTGGGTCAAAACCCAAGATTTAAGGTTCGCCAAGAGCAAGGGAACATCGGCCAGCACAGCGTCGGGCGAAACCTGTGACAACGAGTCACGACGGAGGTCAGCTGAGTACAAACGGTGCGAAGAAACGGGAGCGCGACGAAGCGCAGCATCGACGACGGTCGCAGCACTTGTGTCAGAGGCACTAGAGTGGTACTCCGATACCGCGCCCCGAGAACGCAGGGCGTATCTGTTGCGGACCGAAGGTTCCGAAAGACCCTCCCGGTCCGTACCTGAAGAATTTCCATCTGGGGCAGTAGCCATAGAGACGTCGAAGATGGCCGTGAATTACAGGAAAAGTAGCATTTCCACCATGTAAGGAAAGGCCACTTAGAGTCCACGGAAAGTTAACAACCGTTTATTCGGGAAACCTTACATAAAGGGCCAACGTGGCCTAAACGTCAAACAAAATTAGGGAGGCCCCCTCAACGTGAGGGAAACCAAAAGCAAAAACAAAAAAAGAGCGAACGCGTTCAGAAAAACAAAAAGGCAAAACTCGCTTCGATTTGAAGCATTTAAGTCGAGCTCGACAAAACGGGTCGACAACCTCGTCGGTCCAAGAACACAGCCAAGACTGCTCGAATGGTGACCCGGTGCTCCCCAGGTGACCTTCCGACCTGGAAGGCCACCTAGCGGCAAAAACGTCCTAAACCGTAGGAATGCCAGGAATGCCAAGGCGAACCTTGACAGTATAATATAATAAATATACATGCGGGATTAATCCCGTATTTTTAAGAAGTGATGTGGGACGAAGGTGTTGTTGGTTCAAATCAGGATGCAAGTTTGAGATATTCTAATTTTAAGCTCTATGTTTCAAAAAGGTTAATGGCGCATCTATTAAGGTGGACGAGAGTTGTCCAATTACATGTATTTATATTGACCTATTGTCTAGTAAATGTCTTAATAAGGTAAACTTATGTTTTAGAAGACGTTTATGATTATGGAGGAAGCCACAATCTGCCAAGCACTCGGGAGAGTGTCCGCCATTGGAGATTTGTACGATGCTAGAAAAGAACAATTTTGTCAAGTTAACATCTTCAAAAGCGAGCTTCCACCCTCAGCTATCCAAACCACTGACAATCAACACATCGATGCCAGTTATTCAATGTCAAGCAGTTTGACAGAAAAACTGAACAGCCTGGACATTACTGGCCAAATAAGAGTCAGCCTTTTCACCAAACTCATAGAGCCGAGTTGCTCTGGAAAGTATCTGTCGGACGAAAAGACAAGTAAACGAGCTGTAAGAGCGTCTTTCATTTACAATGTCAAGACAAAGGTAGAAAATCTAAACATCTACAACGAAGCCATCAAACCCATGATTAACACTGATGTAGCGCAGCATACACAGGCCACTCATATCGTCGTTGGCATTCAATGGGGAGCCAACGCCTTTCTTTCAATTGAACACAACAACTCCAACAACAAAAGCGAAAAAGACATTCAAGCAGAATTGAAAGTCATGATCGGGATAATCAGTATTGGCATCAGTGGCCATGTCAAGTCCAATAAAGAAGAAGTAAACGCCACCAAAGATTGCAGCTTCAGGATATTCGCCGATATGTTGCCCAAGGCGGAATTGTCGCAAACATTGGAAGGCTACATGGATTTCATGAATCAAATGCCAGAGTTGTTGAAGCAATCAAATAACGGGAAAGGAAAACCTCTTTCCTACGCCATGATCCCAATAACGGCGCTACAGAAGCACATCGGAGTCGAGGTCCTGACTGACAACCTAATTCAAGACATAGAACAGCAAATAATTATTTCTATCGAGGACCTTTTCGATGAGGTGTCCAAAGTCAAGCAGAGAGTAAACGATTTGTACGGCGACATAGAAACCCAGGTAGAATGCTGCGGTCAGTCGGCCCTTGGTCGTATCTCAGAAATCAAAAACAAATTTTGCGTCAATGAGGCCAACTTAAGAAATGGCCTCGCAAAAGCAGTCGTTAAATTTAGAAGTAAAGCCGCAGATGCGAGCATATTCCACGATCTAATTTCTAAATTCCACGCGGACCAATACTCCCTCGATAACGTCCGAACAATGCTTAACGAATTCAACTCGCTCGTAGAAAAAGCCCAATTTGTTGACCATTTAAAATCAAAAGGCGTTCATTACATCGGTAAAAATCAGTTGATGGACTCACTATTTTTACAATTCCCAAAAAAGAATATTTACATTTTGAATTACAGCATGGCTGCCAAAAATGGCAATGAGGCCCTTTGGGACACATACAGACGAGCCTTCTTTACCCTCGTAGATGAGATTCAAAATAAAAACGGGCCTGTGTGTGTATTTAATGAAAACATGGACGATGACGAAGGTTTGTCGATTTCTCATTACATCAACAGATCGTGCATTACAAAAGACTTAGTTGACGATTCAGAAAAAATTGCCAATCTCTCATTGGCTAGAAGTGACTATGTTGACCCATTAAAAAATATTTCTAACAAGAGAACAATTTTTGAAGTAAAATGTCCAGGAGCATTTGCTAAGATCTGTAAGAACGTTAATGTAGAGTGGCAGTGCAGCAAATGTTTTAAATTTCTTGAATATGACTTCAATGGCTACGTTTTCTGTGACTGTGGTGGCGCTGCAATCAGCTGCTTAACATTCAAATGTAACGACCCTAAACACGGCATCGCATATTTGACATTTGATAACTCCGAGTCTCTGTCAAAAATGGTGGCTGAACTAAAACCACTTAGAGAGTACAAGGAGTTAAACATACTGCTTCTTGGTGAAACGGGTGTTGGAAAGTCAACTTGGATAAATGGTATAGAGAAATACATGACTAATCCAACATTGGAGCATTTAGCGGACGTTGGAGGCGAAGTGAGATATTTAATACCAACTAAATTTACAATGACAGATGACGACTTTAATGAGAAATCAATAAACATGGGAAGTGATGAGAATGAAACATCAATTCCAGGGCAATCTGCTACTCAAATGCCAAAAGCTTATGTATTTAGTACAGGAGAAAGTTGCATCCGTCTCATCGATACGCCTGGGATTGGGGATACCAGGGGTGCTGTTCAAGATAAAAAAAACTTTCAAAACATATTGGCAATGATAGGTAATTATGAAGAAATCCACGGCATATGCATTCTGCTTAAGCCAAATAATGCCAGGTTAACGGTCATGTTTCAGTTTTGCATTAAAGAGTTGCTTACTCATTTGCATAAAGACTGCTGCAAGAATATCTGCTTTGTCTTCACCAATGCTCGTGGCACCTTTTACCGTCCAGGGGATACGCTTTCTAGCTTGAAAAAACTTTTGAGCGACAATAAAGATGTTGAAATTGTCCTAGCAAAAGATACAATTTATTGCATGGACAACGAGTCCATCCGATTCCTAGCAGCGAGTAAACAAGGAATTAAATTTGACGAGACTGAAACGGAAAATTTTTCTCAAAGTTGGAAAAAATCTGTCATGGAGACCAACAGATTGCTCGATCATATTCGAAGTCTGAAACCTCACGCCACGCAGCAAACCCTGTCCTTAAACGAATCTCGCCGCTTGATTTTGGCCCTAACCGAACCCTTGGCCGAAATCGCAAAAAATATCCAAGAGAACTTAACCCTCGCGAAAAATAAAAGGAAGGAAATAAAAACTTTTGATAGCACGACCAAAGATTTGAAGGAAAAACTCATGGTCCCAGTGATAGATTTGGAACCCGAGAAACTGGACTATCCAGTTACAGTATGCACCAGTTCCAATTGCATTGAACTAATGAGCATAGGAGGCAATAAAAAAGTGAATTACAAACAAAAGTGCCACGAACATTGCTATTTGGTAGGTGTAGAAACGGATACATACCCAAATATCAAACTCAAAAGTTGTGCGGCCATGAACGGTTCTAATAACTGTGTGCGTTGTGAGTGCTTATGGAGTGTGCATATGCACATTACCTACGAATTGCAAAAAGTTAAAAAATGTGTAGTCGATGAAAACATCAAAGAACTACTTAGTGAAAAAAATGGCTCTATAAAGGCGTTAGAAATGTTCGTTAAGCAAATTGAAGATCGCATTCAGCAGCTAAACAACGAGCAAACAGAAATCACCAAAACAGCATCCAAATTTGGCGCTTTTTTAAAACATAATGCCATAACTCCGTACAACGATGTAATGGATCAGTATTTAGAGCATTGCATAAGCCGTGAAAATGATCAAGTTGCCATTGGAGGGAATAATGCGGATTTAATTGCATTACAGAAAATGTTAAGCAAATATCGCGAAGAGGTGAATATCCTTAATGAGACCATGTCCAAAAACGAAAAAATGGTCCTGTTACAACCAGAAGACATCTCAAAACTGATGGAAAAGTTGTTTTCACTGCCAATGAATGGAAAGTCGCTACAAAAATTATTGGCTTTAGAGCTTAATGCTACAGACAGAGCTGGTAAACACCATGAGGTACATGTACCTTCGAATTTTTCTAAAAAACAGGATAAGAAAAGCAACGACAAAGGCATCATGCGCTTTGTGAAAGGAATAAAGGAATTTATCATTAAAAATTTTTAAGGGTACGTTTTTGCTGCCGGCTTTATTCAAATCTGCAACAATCTTTAATAAACTTCTTGAAATAAAATAAGCCATAAAAAGCCTTGAGCTAACATAGCCTACATGTACATGAAGTTTTTAAATTACTTGTATTACAATGTTCACATTCTAGCTTCTGTTATGCTCTTTGATAAACACCCTGAAATTACGACTACTTTAACCATCTCTAATGTAATATTTTAGTTATAAAAACGTTTCATTTCACTGTTATTGATTATCCATACAGGAAAATGCTTGTAATAAATAACTTCTGGGATTTGAAATACCACTGTATAACGGCACTTATCTCGAATTTATTAATGTGAGGTAACAATTATAAATGTTTATTTTGCATTATCAGGGTACTCCCGGAAATTTTATTTTTAATTTTCCTTGATTTTCCAGGTTTAAAAATATTTCCGTGACCGATGACAACGTAAAAACTTGACATATTTTTCAAAATTGACACTGGAAAATATTTCTTTAAATTTACTAACGACAATTTTGAAAATTAAGACAGAATTTTTTAAATTTAAAGCAATTGCATGATAATTTTTTTTAAATGGGAAAATGTTGTATACGGGTGAATGTTAAAAATTTATGTTTGGAAAAAGTAGGAAATTTTGCATTTTTGTCCTCGGAAAATGTGGATAAACCTAGAGCGCTTTAAAAATTTGAATTCGGATAACGTGACAAATTTTGCAAATTTCTACTCGGAAAACGTAGAAAATTTTGCTAATTTGTACTCGGAAAACGTGGAAAATTCTGCAAATTCGTACTTTAAAAGCGTGGAAAATTTTGCAAATTTGGACTCGGAAAACGTGAACAATTTTGCAAATGTTAAAACTGAGCAAAGAAGTTAAAGCTAGTATCTGGGTGTCCTCGAGGCCGCAATTTCAAACAAAGTTGGAAAACGAACTGAATTGTTGCTCATACAGTCCAATTCCATTCAGCAGTGAACATCAAAAGTCATTCTTGGAAAAAATATTGGGCGAATTCATTAAAAGACAATTCTGATCAAAATATCTTAAAGAAACTGCTTACATGCAGTTTTTGTGAACTTTAAAAGTATCTCACATAAGGTTTGCTAATGAATTTATCGGAATACCTTTGCACACTTTAATGATTGCAAATATATGTCTTGGCATTTATCGCAATAAAGATAAAGATAAAAGTTATAAATTTGAGGAATTGGATAATATTGTATCATTTTATGGTTTTTTTATTGACGAGAAATATCAGCTTTATTTCCGTGAACGGGCCTTGCTAGATGCTGGAAATGCAAAATCTGCACAGCTTGAAAAAAACCACAAAACTTTATTTTCCAAAGTACACAAGAATGCCGAAAAAATGGCACATTGAGAGCATTAACAACAAATATTAACTGTTTAAGTTAACACAGACTGGACAAGTAGAATTCAGTGACTGACCAATTAAATTCAAACAACTTATTAACATAACGGTTCGAGAAATGATGAAGAATTGCACTCCCAAAAATAAAAATAAAAAATTGTGTCCTACCTTCGACTTCTGATAATTTTTGATAATTTAAAATTTAGATTATTGATGTCATAGCTTTGCAGTGTCAGAGAAAGTCATGACCATGCATCTTTTCTTCGAGAAATTGTCCAATTTGGCTTTGCGTCGAATACCGCTGGTCAAATCCGAAGATGTCTCGGTGCAGCTGCAGTCACGTGATAATTTTAGGAACAAGATGCCATTATTCCGGTCAGAAAGTCGTTTGCATTAGGGTGCCTCCTTCGGTTCTCGTGCAACAAAAACTCGCCAAGTTTTCTGTAGTGGACAGGCACCCTTATGGCGAATTCGACTCGTCACACCGGTGAAATACAATGCTCTTTGCAAACGCAACCTGATTACGTCACATTTAATGCTCCTTGCATGCCCATGACGTCACCGGTGCATTACACGACATTTAGCAGTCGAACAGCGAGTGCAAATCGTCTGCCCAAGCAGCGCCAATTTTGAAATTAATCATCCAGCCTAAAAGGGTAATTATGTCTTCACACACAAAATATCTATGCTATGTTCACTATCTTTATGTCGTTTTCTTGGAAGAACGTCAGCAACAAAATATTTACACAAAATTCACTTTGCCTTTCAAAAATATCGTAAAAATGTTGCCAATTTGCCAGTACGATCGAGCCGACTTTTCTTCCGCCATGTTGGGTGCACCGCATCCACCAGCTCCCTTGATGGTGGAGGTGGAGCACACCCGGTGCACGAGGTGTAACCAGTCGAAGAGGGAACGTAGGGTGCACCCTATTCAGTGAAGTAATGCACCATTTTCGAGCCGAGTGGAACGGGTGCAGAAACGTTCACCCGGTGCACGTGGGTATACACTTTTTGAGTGAGTCGAATTTGCCATCAGGTTTTAAAAGTTTCGTAAAACACAAATTGACTTTTTTTTTACAGCGCTAAATAACTGCATGGAGCCAATGCAAGTGACGTGCCTCCTGGCCCCATGTGGGGTGGTGCATCCATCGATGGCGGGCATGCTAATGAACGATAAATGGTTACTCCTGACTAATGGTCAGTTAATGGCGGATTCGACTGGGCACACCAGTGTAGCGCAATCATCTTGTGGGTGCAACCTGATCACCTAAGATATTATTGCACGTTGCAAGCTTGATCATGACGTTGCAGGGCATCCCAACACGTTTTTTCCAGTCGAACACGTGAGTATAGGCCTTCTGCTTAAGCAGAGCCAATTTAGAAAAAGAAAACATTCCGGAAAGAACAGCAAACGACTTTTAAAAAAAAGCAGACAAAATATTATAGATAATGGCGAATGCACAGGTGTACGTTCTAGTATGGCGAATCCGACTCACCCAAAAAGTGTACACCCACGTGCACCGAGTGCACGTTTCTGCACCTGTTCCACTCGGCTCGGAAATGGTGCATACTTCACAGTAATGGATGCACCCTACATTCCTACTTCGACTGGATACACCCCGTGCACCGGATGTGCTCCGCTGCCGCCAACAAGGGAGCTGGTGGAAGCGGTGCACACAACATGGCGAATTATAATTTGTCCGCTTTTCTATAATGAGGAAGGAAAGTCGGTTCGATCGTACTGGCAGTTGGGCAACATTTTTATAAAATGTTTGAAAGGCAAAGTGAATTTTGTGTAAATACAGTAAAACCTGTTTAGAGTGCAGACTGCAAAAAAGTGCTACGTTCGTTAGTCACTATACAAAGAATGCCTGAATTAAATTAAAATAATGAACATGTACACTGCAAGTATACATGTAGCCTGTAATAAATGTAGTAAAAAACCACAAAACCTGAAAAGTACAGAATCAAAATGTACATGAAACCCAATAAGTAAAAATACCTGTTAAATGCAAGACATTTCAAAGCACCGAACTTTTTGAATACGTTTTCTATGTTATATAAAACCCGATAAGTGAAAACCTCCTAAATGAAAAAAACAGCTAGTTGGCAATTATTTTCAAGCACCATGTGCAGATTTTGCGTGTATTTAAGACCAGATAAGTGGTAATCATGCTTCCCATGCAGTCTATAATGAATCTTTGACAGCAGTCAGTATATGGCACATTCACTTGCAGCAGAATAGGGAAATTTCCTTCTGTTACACCATGTAACAATATTTATCAACAGAAAGCGCGATTCAGTGTACTGTATATGTGCATGAATTGAAAATCTGTCCTTTCATTTTACACTATAAAACGGAGGTACTGTACAGTACTATATATTAATCATTGCAAGTTCATTAATTGTTTAGTAATATGTTTATCAACAACTTGTTTAAAATTATAAATATTCCAGCATAAGCTTAAGAAAGTGTACCCTTTTATGAATTCTTTAGGTTGTGTATCGAGCTAAAGTGTGGAATATTTTTGGTTTATGCACAATTTTTCAGTGACTGAATATAATATTCAACTTGTGTGAAGGAAGATGAGCAGTTTGTCAGAACCAAAAAAAATTCTTACATCTCAGAACATAGAAAAAAATATCGAAATTGTTGACACCCTAAATCGAAATTGATGTTCCTGCTGATTAACATGTACATTTTACTGTTTCTCATCTTCTATTACTAGATCTTACTGCTGAATGTAGGCCTACTGTACATGTAATGTTTATAAAGCTTTGTTTATATGTCATTAGCAACGAATGCTCTTCTAAGAGAATATGTTACACTGTTTTTGACTAATCTGGGCAAAAACTAAACTGATCGGAGCGCATTACGCAAAAGCCTGATAAGTGAAAAAAACGGATAAGTGGACTAAATTTCGATGCACCTTCGATTTTTACTTATCAAGGTTCTACTGTATTGAAATAAAAGCTCGTTATGCACGTAAAATATGCTTGTTTATTGTTTTAAAACATCCAATTTTAATAAACGTTTGAAACATGCTGAATTTGCGAATGCAAAAATGAGACTTTCTCAATTTCTGAATGTTTTTAATTTTACTTTTTCAAAGGTTCCAGGAAACTGATTATTGTGTTTGATTTAATTGCTATTGCCAACAACAAACTGAAAAATTCCTAAAAATACATATTTAGCGGACGTCCTTTCTGAATGAATGTTGACACGTTTTTCACCTTCAAAATTCTGACATTTTGTTCAACAGGAAGTTTCTTTTCAGCAGGAAATTAAAATGAGATGCAGATGTGACTCACGCTCACGAGTTCGGTAAATTAAGCTCTGTTTTTGGGTTCGTGTTTAAGGACGTTGACAAGGTTTGGCCGCATTTGAACGACTAACCGTTGCTGGAGTGGATGACCAACGCTACTTAACTCAACAAACTAATGATAGACGGATGGCCAAGAACTATTGGACAACATGCAGGTATAGCATTTGAACTATAAGTATAACAATCTAGAGAGTAATTTTGTTGAAAAAAAAAACGATAAAAACTAGCATTTAAAAATGTCTGGCTAAGTCAGGAAAGAATGACTTTAATATTTTGAAATCAAATCAGGCAAATTCATTCTACGTAGTCATGTTTTTACGGTCCAAACTTAATGCTGAACAGGAGCCATTTGCAAACTTTTTTTCAATATATCCAGTACAAATTGGCAACAGTTTCTGAGGCAAATTTGCCAAATTGTCAACGTTTTCCGAGTAATAATTTGCAAACTTGTCCACATTTTAGGAGTAGCATACAATTTGCAACAGTTTCTAAGGCAAGTTTGCAACATTTTCGACGTGTTTCGAGGACAAATTTGCAAACTTTTCACGTTCGTTATACATTTTTTTAATGATTTCCAGCTTATTCCAGCAAAAAAATCGCAACATTTCAAACATTTTTCAAGTAATAATTAGCAAAACTGTCAACAAATCAATTTAGCAAAATGTTATATTTAACATTTTGATAAGTTGGTTTGTTTACAGTTTTTGGATTTTGCAGATTTTGCAACATCGTGGATGAGATTGCCATGCCTAAATTGTTTGTAGATTTTGTAGATTTTGCAAAATCGTGGATGAGATTGCCATGCCTAAATTGTCACATTAGCGTATAGGACAGGGAAGTGGTTTAAAAAACCTGGAAATGTCAGGAAAATTAAATATGAAATTTCTTAGGGAACCCTGTTTAGGCCTACAGGTGATTGGTCGATGGAAAATTTTCTAATATCATAAATGGTATTAAGGAATAAAATTTAAATATGTAAAAATTAGGCTTTGATATCGGCTTAGTCCGAATTTAAACCATTTAGTTTGCCTTCAGCAGCCTTGAAACACAAAACAAACACATGAAGCGAGAAATTAAAAAAATATTTGTTTTAGAAGTTTACATAATCTTACAATTTGGTGTATAAAAAGTCAGCTCGAGGGGTACTCATGTCTAAGATTTACGAATTGCACTTTGACAATCGTGCGTCAATCGTTTGACAATTCCAGCGTCAATTTTGGAAAATATGTAATGTTTTCACGTTGTCATTATAGTCAGGTAAAAATCAGGAAAGTTAATATTGAAAATATAAAAGATAAAATGTCTCCTTGTTTGTTATAAAATTTAAGACTTTCTGCATGACCTTCGTAACAAATAGCGTGTTTTTTTTGTTTTTTTTTTGCCTGGGTGCCTCTCACTCGTGTTTACTACGTTAGCCGTAGATGGCGCCTAGCTGTATATGAAAATAGAGAGCCTCTCTATATGAAAAGAACTAGTACTAAAAGTAAAAGAAAAGGAATTACTAAGTTTTTAGCCATCGTTATAATCGCATCGTACTTATCTTATATCGATATTGAAACTATAATTTGACATGAAGTGAAATAAAGATCCTCTCAAGGATTACTTTTTGATGCTCGGTTTTGAAATGGATCAGGTCACCTAAATAAATTAAAATTAATTAAAAGATTTGATGAAAAATCATTTATAGCATCAGTAAAATTGATCGTCTTAAAATCACTGGATGACTATCTTTGTCCGAGTTACGGATGGGATATGCATTTCTGGGAATGCTCACGCAAAAAAAGACCTCAACTGTTGATTAAATATTTAAAAGTTCATAGATTTTGAATGAATATTTTAGAACTATGAAAGGAATTAAAAAAATAATATAATACGTTGTGCAAAGTTTCGACCGTACAGGCCTACTATCACCATTCAATATTTGAGAAATTCAATGATGAGCAGAACAATTGAATACTAAGTAAGAGGACCCTAATTTTTTGGAAAACTTGAAGAAACTGCATACCAATTATAATCGATTAATTTCTGAATATCTCACGATCTATTCGGCTTAGCTAGCAATTTCCAAACAAATCAAGTTGTTTTCTTGTTTATTTGCGACTCAATATTTTTCTCTCGAATTTTAAATTACAAAAAAGTGAAATGTCAAGTAAGTCAGTGTTGAGTGTGCAGGAAACGGTGGCATGACTCACATCAAGTGTTTGTAAGGAAATTGAAAATCAAATGTGAGGCTAGGAATGAAGTTGTTGTCAACATTTAATTTATTACCAGAAATCAGAGGCAATGAGAAACCACTGAAACATTGAGTCAGTTTTTTAGATGTTCAGCTCATGGCAGGAAGTGATTACTTAAAGGTAAAACCTTTGAAAATTGATTACAGGAGAACGACAAATTTAAAAGTTAAGGGGTGGGTATAATTTTTGTTTTCATGAAATGCAAATATGTTTAAAATTGTGTTATTTCACAATTTCAAGAAATTTGGGAAAATAACAAAAAACTTTTCTGATTCTAAAGAATTACAGAAATTAACCTAGTGTATGAAAACGGTATGGCTCCGTATTTAAAATTTCAGCATTTTCAAACCAAGACCAATCCTATAGAAAGAAAGCAATTAATAGACGTAAACTAGAATTATGGTAGTAGAGGCACTCAGGCAGAACCTTATACGCTTCGCACTTTGGTAATAGTGAACTCACAGTGAAACAGCGTTAAGGGGCCATTCAAAAAGGACGTCCTCAAAATTTCTCCAAAATTGGACTTCCCCTACCCCTTGTCCGCATTGTGTCCGGTCAATCAAAATTCCCCCTACCCCCATTCGAACGTTCAAAATTTAAAGAAAAATTAATGATTTGGAATTTTTTGCAAACCTTCAAAAAACTCAAAAACAGTTGAAAATGTTAAAGATTTGTACTTAGGAAAGCGTGGAAAATGTTGCAAATTTTGTCCTCAGGAAAACTTAAAAATTTTGAAAATTTGTACTTGAAAAATTTGAAAGCTTGCAAATGGACCCTGACGTTTTAAGTTCTCTGAATTTTCAAGGACTGGAAGCATACCTTGTTTACAACTTCTGCAATTTATGACAAACTAGCGAATAGCGATCAGGCATGGCATTGCCCGGGCTGTAGCCTACTTATTAAGAGCCATGGCGATCGAGTAGAATGAAACGAGGAAGTAGTCCTAAAGAACGGAATTTTCGTTTTGCACGCGATTTTACTTTACACACGAGTTGCGTCATCTGGGGCCATTCGAAATGGACGTCAACAAAATTTTCCTCAACCTATTCCCTCTTACCGCCACCATAAGGACATAAGGTTACATGCGTGTGCAGCGTGTGGACGTGTTTTTTTGGCTCTCCAGTATCCACCTATATCTTCACCAAATTTAGGCAACCAAGGCTCACCTCGGACTTAAATTTTCATAAGATTGATAGCTAATTAGTGGTGCTGTTAATTTCTGGATTGGTTAAGTATTTTTGAAGAAATTATGTTTCTAAATAGTACTTTATTAGGCCTAAAAATCGTAATTTTAATCATTTCTAACCCATTTCTTGTCATGGCACCAACTCATGTAACACCGAAGGAGGGAGTTCTTACTCGTTCTGGCACGGCAGCAATGACAAGTGATACTGCTGTCCTTGGTAGGGAGTTCAGGGAGCTGAAGGAACTTTTCCTGAACTTCATGTCCTCCCGACCC
>JAQGBX010000980.1:0-28619 GCA_034698745.1 Megaphyllum sjaelandicum
AATAATACGAAGCGTAGCGCTATAGTTGCCAGATATGACCGCAAGGTGGCAGGTCGAGCGCTGGCGGTTGCGAATACCTTTTAAATTGTAAAAGTGTAACTGGCCGTACGTCATAACAGCATCCTTTTTTACACACAATGCACAAATAATTATTTATGTCAACACGTTATCAATTTACTGTCAGTTGCGTAGACAAGGTGTTGTTAAGTCGGCGTAACGGACTAACTCGCAACCCGATCTGTCTATTTCGTATAAAAATAGCAATGCCCGGGGAATAATTATACACAATATCGATACGAGTTCTTAAGGTCGACATGACAACCCATCGTAGATCAACTTTATTACGTTTATTCCCATACGAATACATAATTAATTTCTACCATTGCAAATACATGTACAAAAAAACCTGGAAAAGTGACCACCTGTTCATGTTTGCCACTTTTTAGTGCGATGTTTTTTCTAGCGTGCATTTGCTTCATACAAATTCTCCGTATAGTGACCACCTGCGTACAGTGACTAACATAGCAATTTTTTGGTGGTCACTCTTAACAGGTTTTACCGTAAATGGTTCGGAAAAGCCGCGTTTCCAAAAGCTCCCCATCGCGGCTTCCCCGCATAGCCATCCCCCTTTTTTAGTTCATGGGTCAGTTGCGAAAGCGCGAAACTGCGCCCATCGTGGTCCCCACAACTTTTGCCCCTGCGGGGACAAGGTGTGCCAATCTCGGTCAATTAGGCGAAAAACAAGAGCGAAAGTGAAATATTGCCCCAATTCTAGAATTGGAACAGGTGAGGTCAGGGACAGAACGTGTTATTTCTGAGTGGCAAGCGGCCAAGCGGAGGACATTTGTTGAAGAAACGACGCGATGGGAATTGGGTCGCACTAATGAATTCTCTGTTTTGCAAAAACGATAAAAAAAACATGCATCTGGGCCGACGTCGTGTTTGCACGTAGCCGCAAGTACCTAAAGAAAGCAGCCGTAACGATAATCATTTCGAAAAAGGAAACATCCATTTCGAACAGTCCTTTTGACCCCTGGAATCCTCGAACTTTCATTCATGACTTCCAACAGCATCAGCGCTCTTGGAAAAAAACTTTATTTTAACTTTAACTGAAGGACAAAAATTCGTACATTGAGGGGAACTTAGATAAACGGCGTCCTCATGAAATATGCCTATACTGCATGTCACCCGGTCTGCTTTCCTCACATTTCCAAATAAAGGACGTGCGAATTAGCAAACTTACCCTTTTGGTAAATATATGAAAGTAAAGAATTCCATCGAGCTCGATGTTTGATGAATCAAAATGAATGGTGCCATAAATTCCTATTTGACATCGAGGAACATTTCATGGGTTGAATTTCAAATGTCAAGCTTTAGCAGCGACGTTTTAATTGTGCCACAATTACGAAATGTTTGCTGCTCCAATTTATTTGATCGAGTAAATATTTGGCCACCCAGCAGAGAGCAAACTGCAGGTTGTAAAGTATTAACTACCGTATGGCGCTCGGTAAAACAACCTATTGCAGTCTCCTGAAAAGTAAAACTATTGATATAACCAAAACGTTGATATATTCGTGCATGTTAAAATGCATCGTATACAGTATATATTGTCATCAAAACGGCAGAAGTTCGAAATTAATCTACATTTTCTATAGTTAAATCAACTTCAGCTATAAATATTGCAATCTTACACGCAGTATTCGTGCAATAAAACGTCAAGCAGTTTAAATTGCAGTTGACTTTCAGCTGTAAAATGACCAACGGGCAATAGAACAGTGTTTCCCAACCAGAACAAATTACGTAAAACGTGTGTTGAATTTCAGTAAAATCAATTAAATTTCAGGTAAATCCCCAGCAAAACTGCATTTTTTTGCATGATCCCTATTAGGAACGAACACAGGGTGGCACCAAAATTTTCATTTTCAATTTCCCTGACTTAAATCCAAAATTCCCTGACCAAAACTGACTCGTTAATGTACATCAATTTTTTTTGTCATAATAAAAAATAAAATAACAATTGCAATGAAAAGCTAAGCAAAAAACTAGATTTTGTTACGAATCTAGCTGAAGAAGATTGGGGATGGAGCTGCTAGCAGACTGAGTGCATGGATAGCAATTTGCTTTTATTTGGGAAAATGTCCCTGACGATTCACAAATTTCCCTGACATTTCCATGACTTCCACGACCACTTTTTCCCCCCTGACTTCCCTGACCCGTGGCCACCCTGGAACAGATGTTCGTCAAAATTCAATCGGGTTCAGACTTCATCTTTAAACATTATCCGAACAGTTCAACCGATAAAAATAAGTCAAATTTTATTTGACACACGTTGTCTCACCTCCCCACGCAAATGATACACGCTTTCAGAACGTTCGTTCATCACGTGTTCCCGTCAGTGTTTCGCAGCGCAATAAGGATTGTTGAACGCATATTCATTTCCTCCTGCACTCCGGAAGAGGATCCGGATTTCCGCAATCCCATTTCCGGCGGAGAAACGCTCCGAGTTTCAAGAAACCGTATTATTCGGCTCGCATATCCTTCGTCGGAATTCTTACGGAAAACATATTTTGTTTTCAAAACCTCATCCCTAGAAAGAAAGTTTAAAGTGCCATAAAATGCGTTCTTCCTAGTCGCGAATTGCGCTGAAGGCACCATGGTGGTAGCGCCCTCCGACGTTGCTTTCGCTTACCGCATCCAGAGCAATAAGCGCGTATTTCCGAACGATTTTTCCGCGCTAGTTCGTTCGCCAAAATAGCAAAAAGACCAAGAATAGCGGTAGGGAACGCGGATGTAAAATTCCGCGGAAAATGCCGGTTCCCCAGAAATGTTCTTACCTCTTTTGGCGATGGCCGTGTTGAGGATGCCTCCCAGGCGGGCCAGGCCAGCTTGGCGAATCATCGTCCCCCCGCTGACCATCGGAAAGATCATGCGCCCTCGAGGCGACGATCGCAGACGGCAAACGTTGGCGATCTCATGCGCGATCATCCGTGGCGATCGCGAATCCGGAATCGGAAAAAAACGCGATCCGAGTCTGCAGCCCGGGCTATAAGGTCGAGTCCCAAATGCCGGTGACCGCTTATCCGAACTGGGCGGTGGGCGCGCGCGAGGTGACGAACTCGACGTCGGAGGTCAAACGCGCGAACTTTGACCTCGGGGATAATCCGGTGTGCGCCCGAATTCACGGACAGGGCCAGCTTCGTGCCGGTGGGCGCAGTCTTCGCGTGTGAAGCGTACTTTCCGTTCGAACGGCGTCCCGGCCGCCACCACTCCAGCGCCCCCTAGCGACCGTGACGTCATCGCCGGTATTTCCCTGCCGACAGCTGTCTGTCTCGGTTATTACGAGTCGAGTAATTGCGTTCGACCCCGTTTTTAAAAGTACACGTATCGCCGCCTTTCTACCACGCAACGTTACGAAATGCTCGAGCAGTTCTATCATTAAGGTCGGGGTCGTGTTGCCCGTTGCGCGGCCTCGCCGATGGATGGCGCCGCGGTCGGGTGTGGCGCGTGCCCGGGAATCGATGCGACCACCCGCGCAATTGCATCGATATCTATATCGATATCTTATATTCGTCACGTCGAAATAAAACAATTTTGTTCATTACGCACGTAATCGTGATGCGTATTAATTAGGTTGCGCTCCGAGTGAATCCGTACATCTTTCATCTGACATTTTAAAAAGGTTTTGAACAATAAGTGGGGAATTTCATGTATTTAATTTTAAAAAAGCTAAGCAAAGCCACTTCCGTTAGAGAAAACGTCTATAAATACATAACGGGTACTCAAGAAGCAGGTTTACGAGTGACACTTTTGGAAGTCATGAGGTCACGTGTGCAAAAAGAAGGCATTCGTTGGTTTGTAAACAGAGACAACCTTGAATGACTTTTTAACGCTAATTAGCGTGTCGTCTGACTTCGGTCTGAGTACCCCTATAATTGTTGCAAACGCATTAAAATGTGCTTAAAAGACATTAAATTTGGGGTCAGTTTAAAAGGAAAATGTTAATTACTAGGAAATAGTACTGTATGTTTTGACAAACAAACTAGCAAACTAGGTCACGTGTGCAAAAGGAACGCATTCATTGGTTTTCAAACAGCGACAACCTTGAATCAGTTGAATGAATTTTTAAAGCTAATTAGCGTGTCGTCTGAGTACATGTACCCGAATAATTGTTGCAAACACATTAAAATGTGCTCAAAAGACATTAAATTTGGGTTAAATTCCAAAGAAAATGTTAAATTTTAGGAAATATTACGTGTTTTGACAAACAAACTAGCTCTTTATTTGCACGCTGCATTCGATTCAAGAAACAATACCAGTTTGTTTTTTCTTCTAAAGTTATAATACTACGTATATATTTCAAATACCTATTGTTTCGCTAAACAGGAGTTCTCACCAGGAAAATGCCGAAAATGTGTCGAAAAAAGAACTCAGCATCGTTGCAGAATGCATTCTAGCATCGTACTCGCTGTCTTCAACTTTTGAAGAGATTTACACCACATGTAATGTTGAAAAAATATTAATCTTGAACGCAAGACCTACAAATGATTTTTTATTCCTTAATCCCTTCTGTTAATCTCGAATTGTATAATTGAAGGGAGCAGAACGGAAGCAGTAATCTTTAACCGATTTAAAAGCAATTACGAAGAAGGATGGCAGCAATCCAAATCGTTTAATGACAAAAAAGAGGAATGAAGCGTAATAACGAAAAACTTCTATCCAATTCGATAAATGGTGTTTTAATCATCCGTGTCGTCATTTTATTGATTTTGTCAAACGGCACGGCTTTCTTTTACAAGTCCTCTTCGCACCAAAACGTTCGATACTTGATAGCAAATTCAGCGACTGCCAATAGTGAGGAATGATTTATGACCACGAGCTGTTAAAAAAAAAAAAAAAACAGAAGAAGAAATAATTAACCTTCCGTTAAAGTTGGATATGTTTAGCGATTCGTCCGTTCTTTATTCTGGGGAAATCTTTGGGCAAATAACAACAAAAGCGCGGATCTATAGGTGCCATTTTAATAGCACATATACTGTATACGTCAGGTTCATTTTTTGTCGGTCATGTTGGGGAACTCGAAGTCTTCTGAAAACGGACAGAAAAGACAACTTATCTATCGCGTCAATTTTCTTAAAAAACAATACCACTTTTTTTTACAATTATTCCAAAAAAAAGCGACGCAAAATTCTTGCGAAAACCATTTTTAACAACAAACTAGTGACCCTACTGCATCCAACATCTTGTATATAGAAACGTTTTCATACCGTTATTGGTACACGCTCTGAAAAATTCTCGTGAATTCACCAACCTCTTGTAAACTCAAGTTAATAAGTAAACTTTTTCATCTACCAGCATGGTAAATTTCGTTTAGCAGACGTGAAGTATGTCTACGAGATTGAATCATTTCCCCGTTGAGCAGACCGCATCATAGATGGCGCTACGAACTTTACGCGAGTCATTGCTTCATCCTGTTAGCGACTTTAAAAAAAAAATTAGCATTAGCCTTGCAGTGTTTTACGGTCGGGTTGATTACCCCTTCCGGTCGTAAACACGCAGGGACATCCTGAACGTAATCCAACCTTCCACGTATTAATCCATTTTTATTAAATATGTAGACGTTGCCGGTGGCAACCGTTGTGCACATATGCCGAGGAGGAACCCCCTTACCCCAAAAGCATTTATCAAACGCTGAAATGGTGCCAGCACGCAACGCACAATGAAGTTAAACAATTATTTATTGATCGATGCCACCTTAGACACCTTTAGAGCCATCTATGGTGGGGGCAGAGGAAGAACCACGATGATTACCGTGGCTCCGAATGCATTCTTCGCAAGTTGAATTTTGGCGAAACTGCTCCGATTTGGCCATTTTGACCCCCAAACGTTGAGCATAGAAACCTGGGTTCTCGATCTACGAAAATTGCTGGGGTCTCGAGTGTCGTAAATCATCGATTTCAAAGTTTAATCCCGCCACTAATATTTTTGAAAGATAAATAGTAGAAAACTGAAGATCCGAACTTGCATCAGTTATAGGGTAAGAGTAATGTAAAAATATTTTGCTCATTTTTTATCCTTGTTTTGCCATCATTAATCGTGTCATATAGAAAAGAGAGGTGTACTGGGGCCATACCATACTAGCAGTGTACCTTAGTGGTCTATATGGGCATGTAAATCACCTAACTATTAGACTCGAACAGAGTAAAGGAAGAAGTTGGTAGCATTTTATTTTTGTTGTTGCCAAATTTCTTCTAACCAAATGGGATTAAATTAATGGTAAGTAATGATGGTTTTTAATAGGTTTTGAGTAACATTTTCATATAGACAGTAAAGGATATAGTCTGGACTACTACATCACGTAATGAAATTTAATTATTTCGAATAATTGGGGAGGAATAAATTTTTTTCTCGATGCGCTCAATTTGGGGTAATCAGACCTATAGCCCAATTACCATATTAGATAATTTTGTTACATTTTTTTTTACTTTTTTTGTTTAATTTTTCAATATGCAGTAGCCAACGTTGTTTTTGGTTAAAACATAAATTAAACATGAATATATTTAAACATTTTCGCTAAAGATGGGGCGAACATATAAACGAAAAACCAAAAAGTCATCTTGGAGCAAAGAAATATTTTAAAGTGCTATTAATGCTGTTCAACTGTTGGTTTCAATTGTTTTTTTTTTGGGTACTTGTGTGTTATACCGACTACCGATCCCGGAAAGCATAGAAGCTATGCAGGGAAACCACCGGCTTTTTGATGTAAATGTACCATAACGTACCAATTTCTTCCCAGGTTTCAATTTAAATATATTATTTCCAGTTTAGGTCCATAAAACATTGGAAATCACATTTACATAGACGTTTCCCTGCATAGCTTTATGCTTTCCGGGATCGGTAGTCGGTATAACAAATATACCAAAATTACAGTAAGTTGTTTTCATCTGAGCTCTTGGGATTCCACTCGGATATGGCCAACTTGTAAAGTAGCGAGTCGAACGATTGTTCTTTTAAGAGATGTTGTTTTCCATGGTCGAGGTGGCTCGATGATTTTATCGTAAATATTTTATAACTGCCCTTTTACACTCATTTCAATTCTTTGCGCGTTTTAAAAGTTGGAGATACGCTCTCGCTCTTTGAACGCTTTTGCCAGTGACGCAAATACAGTGAATGAAAAAAGTATTTCAACACCCAAAAAATGTCGAATAACTTAATAAATAATTACATTTTTGCAATGAAATGTTTACTGAAACAAATGAAAGATAATCCCAGACACTTTATTGCAATTTCAGCTTGAAACTATTAACATTAAATAAATTATAAAGAAAAAGGGTAAAATCAATGGGAAAAAAAGTAATTCAGCACTGAACTTTCTTCCCATTGGAGAGGGGAGATGTATTTGGAAAAAACATTATTAAGAAAAAGAGGTTTAATAAATGTTTTCCAAACACGTGGCAATAAAATCAGAATGTTTTGACACAGAAAATGACTAGAAATATTCCACATAGCAGAGGTACTGTATTAAAAAACCACGGTCACTTTTCAACCGAAAAACTTAACTCCATAGAGTTTAGTATGGAGGTGGTACTGTCATGAGTTTGGGGGTGTGTGGAAAAAAGAGGTGATATAAATTTTCATTTTAGTCATGATACCATAAAGGCTAGAACACGTGTGGGTGTAATAGACCATCTCTTCACGCATAATTTAAATTATAAATCAGGATTTAAAGAACTACACTGTACTTTCTCCCCATTCCGATGGGGAACAAGTACAGTGTTGAATTACTTTTTTCCCATTTTACTATTTTTCTTTATAATTTATTTTAGGGTAATAGTTTCAAGTTGAAATTTTTAGATTGTCTGGATTATCTTTCTTTCGTACCAGTAAACATTTTACTGCAAACTTTTAATTATTTATTAAGTTATTCAACATTTTTAGGGTGTTGAAATACTTTTTTTCCCTCACTGTATCTCGCTGAAATAAATTGCTTCGCTGTCTTTTTGCAAACTGTATGTGACTGCGTTATTTTTTACTTAAGGGAATCGATACCACGTAATCCTACGTGCCGTCTATGAATTATTTACAAATACGCAAGTTACAGAATGAACTAAATATGACGTCATTTAAAAAAATGACGGCTTTACGACGTCATCTTCTGGCCAGCTTGTTACTACTTGGGTATCGATTTTCTGCTAAAATGCGTGGAATCTGATACATTTCAATCCTGTCTAATCGAGTTGGAAAAAACTATTAGAGATTTTTATCCCAGCTTTAACATAAGACTTTTATTCGATGGGTTTAGTTTCAACCCTTGAAAGCTAAAAGCTGTTGCTTAGGGGCATTGCCAATCAATAATATACACGCCTTGTTCTAACTCCAAATTCATGACGGTGTTTGTAGCATTCTTCCGATATTTTCGTCGTGGATGTATTTCAATTTTCTGCACAGCAGCCAGTACTTGACAAGGCCTTGCAAGATCATTCAATAATCCTATTTATGCCTCTAATACCTCACGATTTCAATGCAATGATTAATCATCCGGCTTATCTTTTGTCTCCACGAAGCTACTGTTCGGTCGTGTTACTAACATAGATTTCTGCAAATGATCTATGGGACATTCGCATAATTATCGTGTCGTGAACATGAATTTGACAGTCATTTTCTCTCGTAACAGCATTTAGTTCTTAAACACGAGCTGAACTCGGAAGCTTTACGAATTTTACTTCAGCAACTTAGAGTGCAAATGTACTCTATGCATCCTAATGTACTTTCTCCCACCCCTCCTCCCCTAATCCCCCACCCCTCCTCCCCTAATCCCCCAATCCCCTGTCGAATTTACCGGGTGATTCATAAGTCCATTGCAGGCCATATGTTTAAATTGAAATGAAGTAAATTTAAACGCAAAATGTATTATGAAGGCTATGGGGCACCTGCTAATGTACCTTTTCTTGACCTTGGCATTTGTCTCGAAGGTCATTTAATTTTAACTCTTTCCGTATTTACGATAGATTTATAGTTTCAATTAGTGGAATGATAAGTGTCCTATTGTGAACGCATGACATCAAATAGATTTGAAATCAGACTATGAGAAAAAATGTTTTTTTTTTCTTTTCTTTTTTTTTTTTTGCTCATTACATGTGCTGCCCCTTGAACTGGTTACCGGACTGGTCACACTGAAGCCATGCAGGAAAGCCCACGCTTCTCCTATGAGCATAAGTTTTGCACATGAGCTTTTCTGGGAAGCCTTTTGTAGGGGATACACATTCATTTTCCTCATAACGTTTTTGATTGCTTCGCTATATCGATGCTTTCAATTAAAGAAATAAGAACTGTCGTTTTCTGGGCCCGAAACATCAAACAAGTTTAAAATTAGACCATAATCAAAAATGCAATGAGAAAAAAAAAATGCTGCTCCCGAAAAAGGCTTCCTAGCTAAACACACTAAAGTCATGCAGGAAAGCCAACACATTCTCTATGCGTCTGAGTTATGCACATTTGCATTGATGGGAAGCCGTAATTTAGGGGCTGTACATTTTTTTTTTCGTCATGAAAGTTTTGTTTTTGGTCTGAATTGCATGGATCTGTTTGATTTGTGGTTCTCACAAAATAGCACTTAACATTTCACTACGAGAAACCATCGTTGTAGCGTGAGTAACAAAGTCACAATTTCATCGACTTTCGAAACAAATGTCAAGGTTAATAAAATGTACTTTAGCAGGATCCCGCATTTCTTTACATATACCTGTTTACCCATCTCGTATTAAAAACATGAATTCAGATAGTTAAATGAGCACGCATTAAACGTTGCGTTTAAATGAAATAAATGTCAAGAAAGATTCGCTTGAAAGCCAAATCTACAGTATTTTGGGCATTCTCAGGATGTACGTTTTGATCTTTCATTTGTTTCTGAACTATACGAAATTTGAAATTGTTTACATATTGTTAAACCCTGGAATGTTATACAGTCAAAAAAACTAGATAAATGGAAAGTTGTCCTAGCTGCGCTCGACTTATCAGATATTGACTTAACTAGAATGCAAAGTAAGACTTCCTCTTCTTACTTAGCCATGTTGGGCCTGAGTAATGTCGGGCCTTAGATATCATCTTATAGAAGATAATTTTATGTGGGGTATTTACCTAAGAACATTTCTCATCAAAATGAAACCAAATATTTTCGTAATACATGTACTTTTTGCTTCACTTTTCATTCAAATTCAAATAACGCTGTTTCTTCTTTATTGTTATTGTACACTAAATTTCTCAATGTGTATTCATTTCGAAAATGTCCTGAAGCTGATTAAAAGCTTGATTATTGCATTATAGGATGCTATGAATAAAATTGAACGAAGCATTTTCCAAGTACATGTACATGTACAAGGGATTTGCATTAATTTTCTTTAAGCGAAATAATGTTTTTGTTTTTTCAACTACTGTACAAACAAAAACAACGCGTACATCTGCTCACAATTGCTATTGTCTATTGCTATTGTCGATAACGGACAAAATACTGTTGTAAATGTTAATGAAACCAAACAGTGAAAACCAAAATACGAAACGACAAAAAATATGACCAAACTACACAGGATGCTCACAAAGTCTTTCCCTTATTCAGGAGAAGCTTTTAACAAAAAATATGCCTGTTAAAATCACGGGGTTGCTGATATGTCGTAGAAAAACTTATGTACATGTACTTTTATCGCGCAAAATTCTCCGAATTGGGTATTAGTCTAGGCGGCGATACAGTCGTCAGAAGTAAAAATGGCGCGGAAAAAGGATCCACTTGTTCCGTAGGTTTTCTTAAAAGTTAGTGATTTTCCAACATGAAGGTTGACATTGCGGTTCAGCCAAATTGCCACCGGAATTTCCGAGTAATTTAATTGTAAATTCATGTTCACGGAAAGCAGTTAACGAAGGAATTTTTCTTCTTTCACAATACTTTCTCGCGGTATGCTCCACTGAGTTTATATTTGTAAATGGAGCATGGATTGCTGCCAAATCCCACCATTGAGACGTGGGTTGTGGCCATTTCAAATGTCAGGGTTATTATAGGGTGCATCTGCATTTCGAGAAATTCAATCCATTCTTGGCAAAATCAGTTTTTTCGTTGTTAAAAAAATAAGAAATAAGCTTAAATAAGAATTACTTAATAAGGGGGAGGGAGAGATATAATTCTAGAAGCATATAATCATATGTTAAAACGAAATTGTATCATCTAACCTAAAGTGTATATATAAATAAAAAATGTGTAAAAGGTTAAATTATTTCGTTGATTTAAAACAAATTACAATAAAAAATTTTAAAATTATAGACAATTAAAATACTTAGATGTGCAACACTTAATTAGGGGGGGGGGGGTTATAATTCTGGAAATAATCATTGGTTAAAACAAAATTATGTATCATATAATCCATTTATAAATAAATAATTTGCATAACAAGTTAATTAAATTATTTCTTTAAATTGAAAAAAAACATGCAAAGAATAATTTCAAAATTAAACAAAATTAAAATATTATTAATACTTACATGTAATACTATCAAAATTACCAGTAATTAATGGGAGGAGGGGGGACGAGGACTAATTCTATAAGTTATGATCACTGGTTGAAATGTAATTGTATCATATAATCCACATACAGTACATTATAAATAATTTGTATATAAAGTGAAATTAATCCGTTGATTTAAAAGACGAGCAATACTTAATGGGGTAAGTAATTCTAGAAGTTATAATTATTAAAACTAAAATATTCATGATAAAGTTCACTGAACAACATTTTTTCCCTTCATCCACGCGTTGTGTATCTCGAGGGTATTAAGACTTCCGAATTAATTGAAAATTAATAAAACATGAAAATATTGGCCTTCACATCACGCTTTTTCCGAGCCCCAGGACCCTGATCTAGTATTTTTTTTAATCGAAAAATTTGTCACGAACGTCCTATTTTTTTCCCATTATCCACCCAGATCTTTTAATGCGTGCGTATAACGCCATGAAACAGCATGCAAATCTCCATTTTTTTTCATTTCTCTCACGCTGTTTTTGACTGCATTGGCAGAAAAGTGTAGCAGAAGCTTACAGAGTAATATATGGAGGCAGCCACTTTGGCTCCAAAAATGCCGCATACAATGGCTGGCTGTTCGTGCTGGACTTACCAAATATCTGGATACTGAACTGAGCCAAAGAACTAAGGGGTAATTCAAAATGGACGTCCTCAAAATTTGCCCAAAATTGGACTCCCCCTACCCCCTGTTCGCATTGTGTCCGGTCAATAAGGGCCCATCACCCCTTTCCCCATTCGGACGTCCGAAACTTAAAACAAATTGTATTCGGAAAATTCTGAAAGTTCTGCAAATTTGTACTCGGAAAACGTAAATTTTGTACTCCTGAGGTTGAGAATTTTGACAATTTGTCCTTGGAATTTGTTGGAAATTTTGCCAATTTCTTCTCGGAAACTGTTGAAAATTGTACAAATCTTTATGTGGAAAATGGTGTAAATTTGTCCGCGGGATAACTTGGAAATTTTTGATTTTTGCAAATTTTTCCTCGAGAAAACGTGGAAAAATTTGCAAATTATGAACTTGTAAAAGGTTGAAAAATTTGCGAGTTTATGCTCGAGAAAAAGGAAAATTTGGCCAATTTGTGCTGGGGAAATGTGAAAGTTTACGAATGGACCCTGAGCTTTAAGTTATCTGACTTGTCTAGGTTTTCCAGGACTGAAGGTACCCCGTTTACTGACTTTTGCAATTTACGCTTATACATGAGGACGTCCTTTTTGAATGGCCCCTAAAAGAATGGATTCAGTTACTTTGTTTAGCAATTGAGGCATTGATTTTTTGTGTGGTGTATCTCTTTTCTTTTATCTCATTTCCACTTTTCTTTTCGTACATCCATTAGATAGAAAGGCTGATGAAACAAAACGTCTTCACTGTTTGTGTACTTTGAAAAAAATTCGTTGACTCGTTAATGCATCATTCTATTTCGAATTTTGCTTTCAAAATTTGAAATGGTTTTATCTAAATTTGAATATTTTTCTGAGTGTTGAATGTTTCTGCTGAATTTCGATGAACCGAGAACATTTCTTCCCCCTAAAGTTGGAACATTTCACCATACATTGGGAACGATTTACCAGAAGTTGTAAAAAGTTCCCCAAAAATTGCGAAATTTCGGTAACACTTACATATATGTACGTTTAAATACATTTATACATGTAGAATAAACGTTTAAAATTTATCAAATAAACATTATTTTTGTATTTGGGATATAAATGTTATTTTCTCATACAAGTATATATGAATTTTACCTCAGGTGTTAATTTTATTATAGCAAATATAACTTTTAATTCTTGTTCTATCAGGTGCTTAATAAAATTATTATATTAGATACCACATTTTATTTTTGTTTTCTCGGATATAATTATTTTTTCTCTAAGGTATGAATTTTGACTCGGATGTTAATTTTATTTCCTCAAATATCAATTTAATTTATTTTTTCTCTAAAATATAAATTCAATTTTGTTTCTCAGATATAATTTATTGTAATTTTCTTAGATATATATTTTGTTTTCTCAGATTTTAATTGCATTTTGTTTTGTCAAATATGATTTTTTTGTTTTTTAGATGTCTTTTATTTTAGTTTTTTCGTAAATCTTTTATTTTACTTTTCTCAAGTATTTTATTTTAGTTTTCTCAGATATCTGTTAATTAAGGTTTCCCAGATACATTTCAATTCTGGTTTCTTAACTATTAAATATAATATATATTATAATATATCTATTGTTTTATTTTTTATCAGATATGATATTTTATTTTTTAGATGTTATTTAAGTTTTCTTAGACTTCTTTCAATTCAATTTCTCGCATTTCTTTATTTTACTTTTCTTAGATAAAGCTTTTATTTCAGTTTTCACAGATATCTTTCCATTCAGGTTTCTCAGAAACCTTTCAATTCAATTTTCTCGCTTATCACTACTTTACGTTTCTCAGATTTTGTTTTCTCAGATAAAGCTTTTTATTTAAGTTTTATCAGATATATTTAATTTAAGTTTTCTCAGATATTTTTTTTTCTCAGGTAAAAATATTGTTTTTGTGTTCTCGGACATAAATTTGTGTTGTTCATATCATGTACACATCAATGTTAACCACATTTCTACATAGGCTACCCTGCAGAATCGTTAATGAGAACATTGACACCCATAATTTTTCATTAAGTCCCAAATATTTATATTGCTCTTGGTACAGGATAGTCATTAGCTTAGCCGATTGAAGCCCCGCGATAGAACCCGTAATCACTTCGTTAATTACTCGCCAAACAACGTACTAATTCGACGTTATGGCACCAGGTTGTGGTAATTGGGGTTTTAATTAAATCAATCAATCTGGGATGTAGCCTCGGGAATAATCTACAGTTGACACGTTATGTTCTCCTGAAATGCTTACTTCCGGCAGGACGTTTTTAGTTGCTGGGAGATTTTATTAATAAATCGTTGAAACCTTATTCATGATCTTCTTATAGAAAACCTTTTTTTTAAATAGAATTCTGGATATTAATCCAGGATTTATAAGCTTCAAAAGCGAGAAAACTCAATTACTATCTTCGTGAAAATCTCTTAGTAACAAGGTTCTTTGTAAGAAGATTTTGAATCTTTACACCGTTTTCGTCTTTTATTCTTTTGAATTTGGTAAGGCGAATCCACAAGGCGAACTTGTGGATTTGCATTCAGAAATGTTCTTACAATTAGTCGATTGCTAATTAGGACGTTATTTTCGGAGTAAACTTGGAAAATTAGAAGTATTAAGTGTTACATTTTAGTAAAAGTTTTAAACTTGGCTAATTGTCAGTGATGCAATCTGTATTGAAAGTTTATTTCTTTAAAAATGTTGCATTATTTTGTTTCATAAAATACATTATTTTTTAATATAAAAAGAATGGAAATAATTCGGATTTGTGAATTTTTAATCTTGAATTTTTTTTTAGTTGGGAGATTGTGCTTTTAAATTGAAATGAATTGTTTAGTGTAATTTTAAAACGTAGAATTCTTCATTATATTTTTTAGATATTTATAGAAAAAGTAAATCGTATAAAAACCTAAATATACAATTATGCATGCACTATAGAAAAATACACTGTATATTGAGATAATTATATATAAACTTCAATTGGGAACATTTTTTAAAATTTATATTCGTAAATATATTAATAAACATTTCCTACAATATTTATATTTATGGAGATATATCGAGATAAATGTATGCAAAAAGTACATTTTAAAGTACATTTTCTGCAAATTTTATATAATGTATATATATATATAAATATATCGAGAAAAATTTGTACAAAATTAACATTTATAGAAATATGTTGAGATGGATTTATACTAAATTTATATTTATTGAAATACAGAGAAAAACATTATTAAAAACGTTTATTTATAGAAATATACCGAGAAGAATTTATACAAAATTGATATTTATAGAAATATATTTGGAAAAATTATACCTTTAATGCATTATCTTTAAAAATATCTTACTATAAAATGGACATCAAGGACGTGCAGCATTACTAATCGAAAACATCCCTATTATATCATGCGAGCTGTTATATAGTTTTATGCTGTTATTGATATTGATCCAATCATCTTAACATGTTTGCACATCTTTTAAGATTATTCACTAGACGATGGTAAACATCAAAATGTGATCAAACTTGTTTTCTTTTTGAATTGCACATCAAAGATCCTGGATTTCAAATTTGAAATGTAGATTCAGTGGGGTTTCTTAGAGGTGCAACAGTCTAATATCGATCGTATCAATATACAAAAGGTTGCCTCTTCCATTCAGTGTTCATTTTGTAGTTTTTTCAACGACAGAATAACCTCGATTTTATCTTATATTCACTTTCTACTCATAATGCAGTCAGTGTGCTACTCATTCATCATGAATTTTGTACATCGAGCTGCATTAAAAGGTCTTAATTAAAAATAAAATATTTTAAATGAAATTGTTTGACTGTGCATGTGGTTTAACCTTCATCAAAATTAACCTGTCATTAATGAAAGCCCCATTTATGCAACAAACGGGCGTCATCGGGTAATCATTGGTAATCCTCGGTAATCATTTTATAAAATGATTTAATATTTATTATTAAATTTTCCTATAACTTATAAAAATGGAGATAATTAAAATTTTTTAATATAAAACGATTAAGCATTTTTAAAAAAACTAAAAGATTAATTATTTCATAAAATTATGAAATTAATGCTATTTTAATTTAAAAAATGAATATAAAAAGGTTTAATAATTATTTTTATAATTTGAAAAATGAGGCTTCGTAAAAAAAATTAAAAGATAAATTATTCCATAATATGATTTAATAATAATTAAGTTTTTATATAAAAATTCGTTCAATGAGGAGTTTTTTTTATAAAATTAAATGTATTAATTATTTTTAAAATTTTCTAAAAAAGATTAATTAAATATAATAAATAAAATATTCAATATAAAAAATTTGTTCGTTGTGTCCACATGTAAACTTGTGGAAATTCACAATTACTAATTATTTATAGATTTATTCGTTTAAATAGCAGTTCGTATTATCAGAGGTCAGACTAAAACATCGAATCATCAATAAGAACTGACATTTCCCCGAAGTTTAAATAAACTTCTCCAAAATTCCAGATGTATGAAAATAAAGGTGCTGCAACATTAATCGGGGAATTCCCCGTTAGAACGCATTTTTTTCCAAACCATTAAAACTTCGTCATAACGTAAAGTTTACGTGAAAATTTGTAATATCCGAATTCGGAATTCGTCTTGGAAGAAAAATTAAACAATATTCATTTATATCCTAGGATGGGAACTGAAAATAAGTTCGTAATACAGTAAAACCTAAAAAAGTGACCAGCTTTGAATGGTGACCACCTGTTTATGTTGACCTTGTTTTAGTGTATTGTTTTTTCTAGTGTAAATTTCCTTCATAAAAATTCTTTGTATAGTGACCGGTGACCACCTGTCTATTGTGTACAGTAACCAGTGCGTGTTGTCTTTTTTTGCAATTTTTACATTGCCAATGTACCTCAAAAAGTGACCAGATAACAGGTGAGTCACGTAACATCTTGCTGTAACCCTTGGACATGATGATTTTGTACTTTTTTGGTTTTGTGGTTTTTTAATACGTGTATTATAGTCTACATGTATAAGTGCAGTGTACATGTTCATTATTTTAATTTAATTCAGGCATTCTTTGCATAGTGAACCACCTGTGTACAGTGACCAAATAGCTTATATCTTTTTACTCCCCTGTTTTCATTAAAGTAACTTTTCTGACGCATTTGTGATGCATTTCTAAAAAAACTAATGGAAATTCCATTCGACGTGAAGTACTGCGAGGAATTTGATGCGCAGAGTATAAAAAAATGCCTTTCTACCAACGTATGTCTGAAAAAATTGGTGCTAATTTTTGCTGGATAATTTACCGAAAGTTGGTCATTAATCTAAATCGAAGCTCACTAGCTGCAGACATTGGCGAAGGTTAATTCGAGCAGTAAGTTATTAAATGTTAAGTAATTAACATATTTCTCAACTGGATAGAGACTTATTTTAATTGGATTTTCGATATGACGTTAATTGGATACTCGAAGTTATATTAAATTAGGTTAACGCTCTCTTTTGTACCACTTACCCTTAGGCGATGCATCAACTTTGAAAATATCCAGTTCACTTTATACCATATTTTCTTAGCAAATTCGTGATTGAAGCAAAGTTTGTGTACGTTTACTCACAGGATTCCCCCAGACCTTAAAAATGCCTGTAAAAGTAAAGGATATGGAAAATGTCTGGAAATGTCAAGGAGCTTAATCATGTCTGGAAATGTCAGGAAACTGAATCATGTCTGGAAATGCCAGGAAGCTTGAAAATGTCTAAAAAAGTCAAGGAAGAATAAATTATGAAAAAGTCTGGGAAATTCAACGTATTAATATTGCCACAATCCAAAATTAATGCTGCTATGTGGTTAACTCGGGGCTCAATGTAAACTTTTTAACAAATTTTAAGAACAAATGTGCAAAAATTTGAGTAATTGCGGTTTTCAAATTTTGTTAAATTTTCAACAGTTTCCGAGAACAAATTTGCAAAATGTTGACAAGTTTCCGATGACCAACCTGCGAAATTTTCCATGTTTTCCGCGTAAAAGTTTTCAACACTTACAACCTTAACCTAATCAATTGAAACACGAATTAATTTTTAAATTGAAGTTTTACGTGTTAACGTATTTTTTAATGTCATGTGCTGCCCCTGAAACCTCAAAAGTTGGCAGTCTCCACTAATTCGGCTGCACACAGTGATTGCCGTTCTTAAGGGGCTATGCTTTCCATTACAGATGGAATTAAACTACATTTATTAAAACTTAATATTAAAACATAAAATCTAAGTCGAATTAAACAAATATTACTTAATAATGAATAATTCTTTACGCTGACTTAGAAACTTTGATTAAAACATAGTTTAGTTCTTACTTAAATACAGAAATTTTAAATGGATGTAATTTTTAAAGGAATGTATTTCATCACATGTATTAACGTCTATTTTGCTGAATCAATTAGTGTTTTGTGGGAACCTAGGAGATATAAAAACATGCTTTTTCTCGGACTAATCCGATTGACTAGGATTACCAGTAATTTCCAACTACTGTATATTGGTTTGACCAATAATCGTTGGTCTTCTGGCAGGTGGCCAATGTGCTCTTTGATTATCTTTGTCTTAAGGCAGCCATTTATGCGCGATTGTTGTCTCCAAACCACGCTTTTAGGATTGTATTAACGTAATTGCCCATTTAATGGATTACCGGATCAATTATTAGGATAACTGGCTACAGAATCGCAGCTGCTGCAACGAAACAGTTTTTGTCTTCGGAAGTTAAGCCGAGTAGGACAGAAGTTGAGTGGGGATGCTACTCGTCATAATCAGTGTTAAATTTGTTAAATTCCATCAAGTTATAAACTAGTTTTGGAAGTTACATTACATCTTTAAAGTTGAATACCTCTAAGCTAAAGCTAAATTCCAATTCTTGAATTATTTCTTCAAATATTCGTAATAGGAAAGGTATTCATTAAGTTTCAGCAATCATTTAAAGAATAAAACAGGCTTTATGGATTTTAATGAAATTTGGTAGAAAAATTCACGGAAACTTCATCTTTTATTCATAAAAATGTCCATTTTGTTTGGTGCGTTTTTGGGAGCTTCTGAAATGCCTTCAAAATTTTAAAAAAACGCTGCTGTGCCTCTCCTCGGACTTTATCTTCACGTACCAATTTTAAGCACCTGTAATTTTTTAAACGTATATTTTAATGTTGAAATATGTTTAGGAATGATGGAAGATTGTTTACAACAAATTTTATTAAAATCCATACAGGTGTTTAAATTATTGCTGAAATTTGTGAATACCCCTCGTATATTCGAAACAAATATTATCAGATTGCAATCGAATTTCAGCCAGTTTTATCAACCAAATTGAAATTTTATTTCCATCTCATCCAAGTTGACAATGTACGAAAACCTCAATAGGTGAGCTCCCTACGTTCTGAATGTGCTCCAAAACCTAAATCCCAGAAGATTCTTGAAGAATACCAACTTCAAATACAAAATTTTATATTCAAAGGCAGCATGTTTTCCATTAATATATCATCTCATATTTGATTCATATCCTCCAGCAACGCCTTATTCCAGAAAATAAGCTTCTGAAATGTCAAACGCGTGCTCGAAAAACAAACCTTCATTTGCATGAAGACGAGACGCATCCTAAAGACATTTAAAACAATCATTCTAACTTCCCTGTTTACAACTTTTTGAGGATGCATGTACGACCTAATGTTTTGTCTTGATAAGTTATATGCTTTAGTGATTTTTGGTTCAAAAACCCTTATTTTTGGAGTCAAATTGAACGGAGTTAATGCGACTTTCGACCTAACTCCTGAACCGGAAAATGAGGATGGTTCACGCAAGACTGACCATCCGATGACCACCACCAACGACCAGAGAGAGAGAGAGACCAATGACCAATGGGCCATGAAAGTTCTCGGCTGTCGATGTTCCGATTTTGAAAGGAAACTATTTGAATTCTCCATCGACTTTATAAAGGAATACGATTTCAGGGAGTTTTAGGATTTTTAGGACAAAAGAACAATGTTAAGACTCCCCTTTAATACCCTTAAATGAATCCTAAAAATCCCTGAAATCGTATTCCTTTTAAGAGTATTTAAGGGGAGTCTTAACATACTGCAAAGTAAATGATGACGTCATCAATTTAAATTATGACGATGACGTCAGCAGCAGATTTTTTTAAATCTCGTCATCAGAATGACGACATCATCATAAGTGAACGTATGACGTAATCGTCAGCATTTTTATGAATGATGCCATCAACAACAAAAATACGACTGACGTGATCGTCAAAATTTTTAGGAATGACGCTTTCAACAGAATTTTTAGGAATGGCGTCTTCATCGTTTTTTAGGAAGAACGGCATTAGAATTTTGATTAATTAATGACGACATCAGAATTCAAGCAATGACAACATTAGAATTCAAGCAATGACGGCATCATCATATTGTAACATATGACGTCATCGTCTGAATTTTTAGGAAATTTCATCGACATCATCGTCGAAATTTTGTATGGTTGACGTCATAGTCAGAAAGTTGCATGAGTGACGTCATCGTCAGAAGTTGCGTGAGTGACGTCATAATCACAATTTTAACGAATAGCGCAATCATTAGAATTTTTATAAATGACGTCATTCATTAAAAAATTACCATTCGAACAATTTCATCATGATTTTTTTGGAATTTGTCGCGCACTATTCTAAAGATAATCAACTTCCGGACCCGCATCCGGTCATCAACTTACCCGGTTTCTCTTGCGGATTGTATACCATGACCAGCTGCGTGATGCAAAAAGGTGACCAACAGACGAAGAAGCAAATGATGACGATGAAGGTCAGCTTGACCGTCTTCAGTTTCGAATGACTGATCTGCTTGCGTCCATTGCGTCTCAGCTGGATGGCCCTCTCCTTGTAGATAATGGGTTGGTTGACGGTCTCCAGAGGGCGCTTTAGGTCGCTGGTGTCGGCCTTGTCAGGATTGTAAGTCCAGATCTTGTAGCAAATGACGCCGTAGCAAAAGGACAGAATGATCAAGGGCAGAACGAAGACGGAAAGAACGAACCAGGTGACGTAAGCCTTGGCGCCCCAAGGAACGTGGAACTTGGCCCAGCAGTCTCTGACGCCAGGGGCGCTGTCGATGTCCGTCATGCTAAAGATGACCGGCTGGGGAAGGGCGAAGACCAAAGACAACAACCAAGCCACCAGAACCATCATCTTGGCCAGTTTTAGGGAATTCCAATGCAGGTTAGATGTCCAACACACGGCCCTGTAGCGGTCGATGGCCATCATGACCAGCGTGTAGGTGGACAGGTAAAGAACCATGATCTGCATGTACTTGACCCCTCGACAGAGCACGTCACCACCCCGGAAGCGGAAGGTGATTTCCCACACCAGTTGAGGAAGAATGCTGAAGAGAGCCACCATCAGGTCGGCGATGCTCAAGTGCATCATGAAGAAGTACATGCGAGAGGGTGGCCGGAAACGCATCTGGCGCCACAAGGCCACCAGCACGAAGAAGTTGCCCACGACGGCTAGGAAGAGGATGATGGCCAATGTGGCTATTTCCACGTTGGCCAGGCCTTCGTCTCGCTTCAAGTCCTGGAGCACCAAGGCTGATGTGGCGTTGAAGAAACTCTCGTTGGATGCCATTGGGAGAGGTTGATGGGGCAAGTACTAAGTCTGCTTGCGATGGATCATCTTCTGGCATTGGTACTTCCGGCTGGAGAGCGGAAGTGGATGGGACTTCGTGGCGGGCAACCTATGATGGACAAAAAACAAAGTCAAAATGTGCCTTTTACGAGAAACAACTGTAGGATTTATTTACTTTTGTTTTAAACGCAGCAACGAAATAAACTTCATCTTACGAACAATTCGTATTTACGAACATTCTATTTTTTTCAACCACAGAACTGTATGGCTTTTGCGCCTTTCAATAATCGCTGCAATATACTACTGCGACAACAATGCGGAATAATTTGGACTTGAGACTGTAAAACTTCAGAATATTTACTGGAAAGCTAAATTACGTAAATACAATGCAGATAAAATTCGACTTATGAACAACTATGCTCAACTTACTGTAAAAACAATGCAGGCTAGAATTCGACTTATGAACAACTGTTTTTCAACTGACAGTAAAACCTATTAAAAGTGACCACCAAAAAAATTCTATGTTGGTCACTGTGCACAGGGGTCACTATACAAATTAATTAGCCTGAATTAGATAAAAATAATGAACATATACACTGCACTTATGCATTTAGACTGTAGGCCTAATACACGCAGTAAAAAACCACAAATCGAAAAAGTACAGAATCATCATGTCCAATGGTTAGAGCAAGATGTAATATGACTCATCCGTTATCTGGTCACTTTTTAAGGTACATTGACAATGAAGAAATTGCAATAAAGACAACACACGCTGGTCACTGTACACACTAGAAGGTGGTCACTGGTCATTATACGGAGAATTTTTATGAAGGAAATGAACACAAGAAAAAACAATACACTAAAAAGTGGTCACCATTCATAGGGGGCACCTTTTCCAGATTTTACTGTTCTAAAAACAATGCAGACAAACTTACTATAAAAAAAATTCAGGCTAGACTTTTAACTTATTGACCACTGATGTTCAACTTGCTTTAAAAATAAATTACTGTAACCCCACTAGAACTGGATAACTTAATTACTGCAAACAAATTGCAGACAAACTTTGACTTATAAACAACTTATGTTCAACTTACTGAAAAATTTAAATTACTGTTAACACAGTGCAAACAAACTTTGACTTACGAACAACTATGTTCAACTTGCTGGAAAACAAAATTACCGTAAAACAATGCGGACAAACTTGGTTATTTGTTCCGTCTTTCTTAATTTTTAATTTTTATCGAAAAAGATTGCCAAACAAATAGCATGAGTCTCATAGCTGAAATGTTTTATGAAGTCTGAGAAAATCCCCTGCAAAATGCTAGAGCCAATCGATCGATCTCAAAAATAGATTTTATATTGAGTTGTAGGAATTCTTGGGTTCGTCCGATGCCACCTGATGAGCATTTGATGGTCTTCATACTCATCCGCCTCGAAATTGAAATTGAATTGAAAGACTAGACACCACACGTGTTTGAAATTGTGCGGCATACCACAGTTTCTCATATCATTATTAAAACGAATGACATAGATTCGATCAATAATTTGAACTAAACGAAATATGAAATAAAAAGATGCGCTTCTCAACCAAACATTGGAATTAATCATCTTTTTGAAATAAACCGCAGGTAATCAGCTTTTAAACTGATTAGCATGTTTTTTTTTTGCTTTTTTCATTTATGAATCTGGGTTTATGTGGAGACTTTAGAGGGGGTAGTATCCTACTTTTGAGTTAAAACTTAAAACACCATTTTTGAGTTGTCGACTTTCTTAGAGCAATGTTGTGTATGGTTATTTACCATGAATTAACAGAAATAAAAAAGGCTGTATGAATTTTATTAAATACAGTAAAACCTGTTAAGAGAGATTACCAAAAAATGCTTTGTATCAACATAGCATTGTAAACATGTGGTTACTATACAAAGAATGCCTGAATTAAAAATGAACATGTAGACTGTATGACACGTAGTGAAAAACTACATAACCAAAAAAGTGTAGAATCATCATGTCCAATGGTTAAAGCCAGATGTAACGTGACTCATCCGTTATCTGGTCACTTTTTAAGGTACATTGGCAATGCAAAAATTGTAAAAAAGACAAACACACACCGATCACTGTACACAATAGACAGGTGGTCACTGGTCACCATACAGGGAATTTTTATGAAGGAAATGTACGCTAGAAAATCAATGCACTAAAAAGTGGTCAACCTAAACAGGTGGTCACCATTCAAAGGTGGTAACTTTTCCAGATTTTACTGTAGTACGGTTATTTACCACGAAATTTATGATGAAATACGTTGGAAAAATTCTTCCATCATTCCTGTACATATTTCAACATTAAAAAATAGATTTCAAAAATACAGTTATATGGCAAAGATGGAGTCCGAAGAGATAGTGGCTCAGCAGCGGTTTTAAATTTCGAAGGCATTGCATGCGTAACGTTTTTAAGTTCCATCTAGTAATGGTTCTGTCAGTCGAGAAATGGACGTTGTGAAAGATGCTGATAGAAGTGGACGTTGAGAGGCTGAATGTTTTTATCAAATAAAATTACTAACCGAATTAGGCAGGATCGAATTAACAGGCTTTCGCTGTAGTTGAAAGGTGATAGAAATGACTAGATTCGCGTAAACTTAGCATCTGAGAATGTAGATAATTTGCCCATAGATTTTCCAATCATCTGTATGAATTAAACTGCAGCGTAAGTGCTGTAACCCATTTAGAATTCAATTTAAAGGATTTTATTAAATCGGAAGCACTTTACACTTTCCATTTAACTTTTTTATTTTATTTCACAGTATTCAGTTAAGCTTGTCTAAAACCGTTAAAAGATCCAGGAGTGAATGCCAATTCAATTACTGGATTGACGCTTGTGTGGAAACTTCATTGAACATTGAACATGTTCAGGATATTCACATCTAAAACACACTTCGAGTGTTTCTTAAAATCGAATTTATTTTAAACGAAATGATTAAAATGTTATCGGCGAAAAATTAGGTTGTACAGTGAAACCTCGTTAAGAAGAACTCGTTTTATACGAATTTCGGATATAAACGAATTCGTTTCCAGTCCTTGTCCTTGAATATGGACGATAACATTTTAATTTCTGCGTTTAAGACGAATTTCTGAATTCGGATATAACACATTTACTACTTAAACTAATGAATTTTTGAGGTCCCGAAATTAAGTACGTTATAATGGGGAATACATCGAAAACGTTGCAGCATCTTCCCATTCATTGACGTGGTCTAAGATTTCGTCAAATTTCGATTGAACTATAGTTCGTATTGTTAAAGTCAAATTTCGTCAAATTTTATTGTATTGGTTTTTCTAGCGTACATTTCCTTCTTAAAAATTCTCCTTATAGTGGCCAGTGACCACCTGTCTATTGTGTAGCCTACAGTGACCAGTGTGTCTTGTCTTTTTTGCAATTTCTACATTGCCAATGTACCTTAAAAAGTGACCAGATAACGGATGAGTCACGTTACATCTTGCTTTAACCCTTAGACATGATAATTCTGTACTTTTTTTGGTTTTGTGGTTTATTACTACGTGTATTACAGTCTACATGTGTAAGTGTAGTATACATGTTCATTATTTTAATGTAATTCAGGCATTCTTTGTATAGTGACCGCCTGTGTACAGTGACCAACATTGCATTTTTTTGCTGATCACTCTAAACAGGTTTTACTGTAGTTCAATGAAACGTGTTGGTAAACTTCGTTGTATCCAACTGATTGTTTGAACAACCCTGTATTTTGGTAATCTCTTGTTTACGAAACGACAGTTTATGAAGTATTGACACCCTATTATTGTAATATCGACCCATCCATCTTAGGAAACACTTATTGTTTCACCCTTTATCATTTTTCACTTCCAAGAGAGCTTTTATAGCCCAATTTATTGAAGCGAGGAAAGGACAAAATCTGTTCAGTGCTAACAAACAACATACTTTACTTTTTATCGTAAATGCTCAACCGTGTTAATGCCTTGTGTTGATCATTAGTATTGGCCTTATTCGAGTTCCGCGCCATCTGGTGGATAAATTTGAAAAAAATGGTCTGTTTTGATTGACTCCTCAAATTTAAACAACTTCGAAAAATTTTAGCCTTTGTATTGCAGGGTTGCCCCGGACCTGTAAGTCAGGAAACTTGAAATTTTTTGGAAAAATCAGGAAAGAATAAATTATTTAAAAAAGTCAGGGAAATTTAATGTATTAATGCTGTCACGATTCAAAATTAAAGCTTCTACGTGGTTAGCTCGGGGCCCATTTGCAAATTTTTTTTAAATTTAGATACAAATTTGCAAAATTTTACGTGTTTTCCGAGCAGAAATTTGCGAAATTTTCAGTTGTTTTCGAGTCTGGATTCGTAAATTTTGAACAGCTTCCGAGAAGAGCTTTTCAAAATTTTCAAAAGATTCTTATAAAAATTGGCAAAATTCTCACCATTGTTAGATCACAAATTTTCAAAATTAAAAAAAATTTTCGAGTACAAATTTTCAAAAAGTTTAACATTTTCTGAAAACAAATATGTAACATTCTCAAAAACGTTTCACGCAAATTTTGAAAAATATTGATGCAAAACACGATTGGAAAAATCATGCATTTCATTGGCAAATGCTAATTTGGTCGTTGGTCATGAAAATTTGTTTAAAAACCTAGAAAAGTCAGAGAATTTGAGTTTGAAATTTCTGGTGGAACCCAGTAGGCTATTAGTCATCAGGTGATTACCAGGTGATTGATAAGTCCATTGCAGGCTGTCTATATGTTTAAATTAAAATACATGTAAAATCTATTGATACGGTTATGGGGCTGATGCTAATGTACCATTTGTTGACCTTGACCTCGAAGGTTATTACAATTGTAATGTTTTTATTATTCACCCTAAAATGACGGTTTTAATCAGTGAAATGTGTTCTTTTGTAAGCACATAACATCAAACAAATTTAAAATTAGACCATAAAGAGTTATGGTATCTTTTGATAACCATTTGTAAGGGGACATCAAATATTATTCTTTCCACATAACGTTTTTGATTACTTTCTTATTTTCAATCTGTTTGATTTTTTATGTGATCACAAAGGGGCCTTTCGATTTTACTACAATAATTAAAACCATAGAGGTAGCGTAAATGTTAAAATCTTTACAATTTCAATGACCTTCGAGACAAATGTCAAGGTCAACAAAAGGTTCATAAGCAGGATCCCCAGAGCCATCTCAAAATACACTTTGTTAAAATTTACTAAAATGCAATTTTTACATCTAATCAGTTTGCGATGGACTTGTGTATTACCCGACATAACTAATAATTAACATAACTTATTTTTAGGCTGACTGAAAATTCTGAAAACTAAGCTTTTGAAATGGGCCTCGAGGCCATATGTTTTTTGGCACGATTAAATTCAACGCTTCATTTCTATGTGTCTCTATTGACTGATTTTTAATTTGTGAACCCATTCTGGAGGTTTGGGCACTAGTCCATCCTTTCTGTACCACCATGTATGTGAATAAAGGAAAAAAAATTAACATTTTTTAAACTTGCATTTTTATTGATATGTTTTAGATGTGAACATAATAAGCCTTACTTAACGATGGTATACTAGTATATCGTAATCTTTGTATGTTTAAAGATCTTTTTAGGACATTACATTCTGTTTGAGTATACGATAAGAGATAAATGCTGGTTAAGTGCGAGTATAATGTTCCATCGATTTTAAGATTAATTGGAAATCCAAGAAACATTTCATGAATTGAACAGGATATCGTCTTATCTTATTTTCGACTTGACTGGCTAATATTACATTTTCGTCAGTAACCATTTACCCCGTGGTAAAACAGTTGTTTGTGGTTAGTTTTACTGGCTTAAATTACCGTTCCATTACCGAGCTTTTTTAATTATTAACAGTAAGTTAATCTGGCTCTATGCATGGCCTAGTGCCAGATGTGCTTTCATTTATTTAATGTCTAGGATATATGACACATGGCTGGTTTTTTTTACCAAAAATTCAGTTTGAATGCACGAATGCAGTGTGCCAAATTTGTTCATAATTTGCTTTCTTGTAAATCTTTGAAATCATTAATGTTCAGCTAGATCGCAAGTCTCCAAGTTTGGGAAAATACATTTTGCTTACACCTTCGATTTATCTTAAATAATATTCGGGATATTTTCTACTACAATTCAAATTCGACTATTTAATTTGCGTGCTGGTTAGCTTTGCGAAAAGTGGCACGTCACCGGCTTATTTTTGACCAGGATATTTTCCTGGAACTAAACTGGTTGTTTCGAAGTTTCGGATGCCATACAAATGTATTTGTTCGAAAAATTGCCCGAAAAGTTGTCCTATTAAATGTATGCTTATTCATAAAAATTTTGGAAAAAAAACTGGGCCATTTTTAGTGAATGACGTCATTAATTAAAATTTAGATGACGACATTCATTAAACTATGACCATGTCATTTTTAAAATTGCGATCATGTCGTCTTTCTTTAAATTTTGATTTAGAAAATCTGAGTCTAACTTAAAAAATTTCAGGATAGCTCAGTTTATAACTGATTTGTATTATTTTATTTTATTAATAAAAGTTTTACAACTAAAAAAACTCCAAAAAGTTCAATACTTTTTATTTTTACATCAGTCCAAATAGAGGTGATTCCAGAAACTACCATGTTGCTTTACAAAACTTGTAATTTTCATTTATTAAATGGTTTCCTAATTAAAATCTAAACATAATTTTATGAGTCTTTGGCGTCTTTGATGACAGAATCAGACGAAGCGTAGCGTAAGATATATGTTCGATTTATTTACACTTATTTACAAA